>PJRA01000343.1:627282-671606 GCA_016987375.1 Brachionus koreanus | reverse complement strand
GCCTTTTATAACCATAAAAACAATTTTAAAAAAAAAAAATTTCTAAACTTTTGCAACATACTGTATAAGTTTATTTACAACATACCAAATGAAATATAGAGTCTTTTAAAATATTACTAAAGTATCTCAAAATTATCAGAACAAATTAGGAGATATGATGACAACAATTGAGGGTGTCAAATAAGGAGGTGTTCTATGTCCCTGCTTATTTAACTATTTTATAAATGACCTCCTAAATAAATGCATTGACCTAAAGCTTGGCACATTTATAATTGGGGTGAATTTATCTATTATAAGTTATTATGATGATATTATACAGATACATCTCGATATTGTCAATTACTCCTGGACATATGTTTAAAGTTCGTTCAAAGATGGAAAAAAGATTTTAATCGGAGTAAATCTGCTGCGATTATCTTTCAAAAAGGTAAATCTTTGAGTACAAATAGCTATATCCTTAATGGTTTTAAGATACCACAGACTCAAAATATTGAATACTTAGGTCTCCCGATAGGTGATAGTAAATTTATCTGAAATTTTGTTTAAAAAAAAATAAATTGAAGAAGATTTTACTCTTTTTATGGACTTGGCTGTAAACCAAAACCGGCATGTCTTATCGTCAGCAAGTAAAGAACAGATCAATATGCTGGAATATCTTCACTTTCCTTCGTGGGAATTATAAAAAGTTTGATCAGAAAAATACCTCCTTTTGCAAACAACTTAACAATGTTGAGAAAAAAACTCATATTGATGTTATGGATTATAGTTTGAATACTTTTCTAGCAATAATCGATCATTTATTTATCGAGTAAAATCGTGGTCTAGTTGATTCAATTAAGTTTATTGTTTCCCAAATCAAATTAAATCTCTTTCACACTCTGTTGTCGCTAGTATAACATTGTTGCTTTTTTGTGTATATTTATGCCTTTCATTTAGTCTGCCGAAATGCATTACTTTACATTTGTTAGCACACAGTCCCATACGCCAAACCTCTATCCATTGACATACTGCATCCAGATCTTTCTGTAACATCGCTCTCTCATAAACATTATTAACTATGCCGAGTATTTTTGAATCATCTGCATACAATTCCATTCTATTTGAAACGCAGTCAGGTACGTCATTTATGTACAGAACAAATAGCAGGGGTCCAAGTACAGACCTTTGCGGAACTCCACTCAGTACCTCTGACCATCTAGAAACTCCACCAAATTTCATCCAGACTGTTACCATTGGCCAATTCAGTCGTGATCATATTAAGCGTTTCAAAAAGGTACGTTACAATCCTATCTTTGGAACAAATCCATGTTGACTGCCAATTATTAGATTTCTAATTTATAAAATTATAAAATTTGTTCATTTTTTTGAAAAAAGAAACATATAAAATTGGCACCAAATAATCTTTACAAAAAAAAAAAAACAAAAAATTGATTGACTGCTGATAATGAAAAAAATAATTATAAAAAATGATGTGATTACCAGCAAATTTTCCCCTAATTCAAATAGCTAATCGAAGAGGTCGTTAAATAATTTAATTAATAAATGAAAAGTGCATGTGATCTATTTTTTATTTATTTAATTTTGCATATTTTAATTTAAAAAAAATAAGTTTGTATAAAAGTAAATATAAATTTCGTGTTTAAAATTAATAAGAAATGTAATTTCGTATCGATATTCAATTGGTTTCTAAATGATTGTACAGATAAATTTACAAGAAAATACAATTTTTCTTTTTACGTTGTTTTGTCGGTACAAGAACTGCACGAATGGCCTCGTCGAATACAGTTTTTAAACCCTTTTGTGTCAAAGCCGAGCATTCTTTAATAGAAAAAATAATTAATCAAGTTTTTTAATTAAATTATGAACAATGTACCTAAATACTTGATTGCGTTTATTTCCTTCATCATTGCCAGACCTTGTGGAAAAGTGATAGGAGATTGCTTTTTTTCGCGCAATCTTTCTAAAGTTTCTTTGTCGTCTCTAAGATCGAGTTTGGTGCCGACCAGAATTATCGGTGTCGTGGGACAATGATGGCTAACTTCCGGATACCATTTTGCTCTGACGTTTTCGAAAGAAGTCGGACTGACTATCGAAAAACATATAAGAAATATATCAGTTTGAGGATAAGACAAAGGTCTCAAGCGATCATAGTCTTCTTGACCGGCCGTGTCCCATAGCCCCAAATTAACTGGCTTTCCGTCGACCATTACATTTGCCGAAAAATTGTCGAATACTGTCGGTATATATTCACCTGGAAAAGAGTTTGTGGTGTAAGAAATCAAGAGACATGTTTTACCCACTGCTCCATCGCCAACCACTACACATTTGATTGCTTGCATTGCCTCTAATTTAGCAAAATAAAGCTTATTCAAAATAAATGTCTGAAGCCAAATCTGATTAATGTGAATAAGTTAATTAATTAATAAACGTTATAAAGAATGAAATAGAAATGAATAGAGAAAATATGCTAAGAGTTGTGCATTTAATATTGTCTTTTGATTCATTTATTGTGCTCGCATAGCTATATATATTTCATTTACAATAATATTAGTAAATATTGTTGCTTTTAAAAATTTTGTCTTTTTTTTTAGTTCCATAGTTTCAATATTTTTCAAATTAAAGCTAAATGGGTCAATATAGTGGTCTATTTTCTATCCAAAAGTAGTTAAAATACATTTTAAAAACAACATGACTTTATGCTTTAAAAAAAAAAGTTTTAGGTCACATAAAGATCATAATATTTGTAAAACTCCAATATGATCTCGTTCAAAAAAAAAATTTGAATTAAAATACTTCAATAAAAATCAAGTCATTTCAACAAATATCAAATGCAGCTTCGTTATTTAAACATAATTAGCCTCAAACTAGACTAATTTATTTAGTAATAAAATTTTTTGAAAAACTATTTGTTTTAATTAAAATTAAAAATTAATACTCTATTAAAAATAAATCAATTTAACATTCTTATAAACAAAGTTAAATTTTTTTTTTAAATTCAATTTATATTTTTTAAGGATTAAAAATAATTTACCATAATCCTTACAAACTGGGTAGTTTTGAAACTCCTTAATAGATTTCATTTAAAAATTATAGAATAAAAACTGTTTTCCTTTCGAGTCTTACGTTTTACACAATTATATAACATTCATAAGCCGGAGGGTTTTTTTCGGCGCTTTATGTTACATCTTTTGTTTGTTTTTAGTAAAATAAATTTAATAATTTTTGAAATTTTTTTTTAATCAGAAATTTATATTAAAAAAATATTAAAATTAAATAGTATTTGTTCTAGAAATATGCTTATTTTTATGGAATAAAAAGTAAAAAGAAAAGCTACAACAAAGGGCCGAAAAACCGGCTTTTGAGTGTTAAGGAAAACTTATCACTTAGGATTCACCAAAAAAGTAAAAACTGTTTTAAAGACAAATATCAGTTATTTTTAAATAAAAATTATGAATTAGTATGTTAATATATATATATATATATATATTCAAAAAAGTGTTATTTTAATGTTTATCATTGTTTATTTAGTTTTATCTGATCTGAACTAAAACTCGATTAGTTTGTAAATAAAAATCAAAAATTCGAATAAATGCAAAAAGCAAAATAAAATAAAAACAAACTAAATTGAATAAGGGAATGACATATACTAAACTTTTAAATATTGTCCGCTCAGTTCATTTTTATAATAATCTCGCTTCGAATTTACTTTTCTAACCTTCATTTTATAATTTTAAAATAAATCCTAAATATCGAAACAAAAAAAATACAGAACTAAGGGTTAAAATACAGTAAATAATTTTAACAGAAATGAAAAAATGAATGGAGATATTGTGAATGAATTAATTAAAAATTAATTTGTTAATATTAATATATTTTATTAAATAGCCGATCATTTTTATTGGGAAAAATGAAAAAAATTTGGTTCCGAGATAAATGTTTTCCTTTATGTGGACCATAGTTTCTAAAATTTCTTCTTTATTCTGACTTGTATGTTTTTATGTGCTTTATGTCACATTAAAATATGTATTTTTTTTAAAAGAAAAAAATCGTTTATGAAGCTTTAAATAGCGATTACCAATCTACCTAACTTTTATATACTTTATAAGGCAAATTGAAGTTTATGATCAAATTAAAATGATCATGCTCAAGAGTTATCATTGAAAAAAGATTTTAAAATATTTTTGAGTAAAAAATTTATTGCAGAAGCATGTTTTCAAAGTAAACATTNNNTATGCACAATAGATAGATATCGTTTAACATGTTATGCTAAACATGAAAACATTTTTCTGCATTTAATTTTTGATATAAAAAACTTCTTAGAAATTTGTAAAAAAATTATATTTGAGCATGATCATAAAATTTTGATCATAAACTTCAATATGCCCTTTATAAACTTTTTTGATTTTTTTTCCATAAAGTATACATAAAGGAATGTTTTTTAATAAAAAATATAGAATAAAGTCCCTATGCTCCATAAAGAGAGAATAAGGAAAAAAAACAGAATAAAGTAAATAAAGTAGTTAAGCTTAAAATAAAAGAATATCAATTAATAAATATTATTTCTTTATGCGTTTTTGTGATATGAATTGTAAACCCCATTCATTTTTGAACATTTGTTTTTTTCACAAAGTTTATTTATATTAAAATGAGAGTTCACCTTTTTTTTCAAGTGTGCCTTTGATAGACTCCGACCAGCATTAAAACAAAACTTAAACTGTACAACATTATAATAAGAGCAACACTGATGTACGATATATAATCTTAGAGACTATCTGAATCTGACAGAAAAAGGCTGAACATTCTCAAAAAAAAATGAAAAAAAATAAAATTAATATTTATAGTGATATTTTTTTTTTTCAATTAACATTTCACTTAAATAAATTATTAAATCAATTCACTATAGTTCACCTTATTTTTTTGTGATCAAAAATATATTTAGTGAACTTTTTTCACTAATCTAAAATAAGAGAGTTCACTAATTAGTTCATGGCCAAATTTTTGTAATTTTTATACATCTGAATCATGCATATTTATTTAATAATTTTCATAAAAGCATTGTTAAAAAAATTAGTAAAAAGAGACAGGACATAATTAAAGTACTTATAAGGAACAAACTAATTTTTAATGGTTTTATTAACAATAGTTGAACTAATCAAACAATTTTACCTTCAAAATAAAATAGAGAATTAAAAAAGCTAAAATAAACGCATACAAATTAATTTTTTAGATTAATAGGCAACTGAATAACGAAAAACACAAGTAAAATTCATTTTATTTTCTTAAAATTTTTTAACTAATTAATTTAATTTATTTAGAATTTAAAAAAAATGAACCCTAAACTGCAATTACTATGATATATTTTTTTTAGTGATATCAAAGTATGTATAAAATTTTCGTAAAGCCTTTACGAAAATTTTAATCAAATACATAGAATTAATGAATTATTTGGATAAATAAATTTTTTGAATTTTAGACATACAGGGCTATGCTTTTTTCGATTTCAAGTTCTATAAATTTCAAATCTGGATTCCATGTTTCGGTTCTGTAATTTAGCACTAACCTTATTATATATTCATAAAATTAATTGTCTTTGTTTTTTTAAAAAAAAAATTAATAGAAATAAAAGAATCATTTTTGAATAAGATCGATTAGGCCCTTTGAAATGTGTTTGGTTGTGTCTGTGTTTTACCAACTGCTCCATCGCCAACCACTACACATTTGATTGCTTGCATTGCCTCTAATTTAGCAAAATAATTGCTTTTAAAAATTTTACTTTTTTTTTTTAATTTTTATTTTTTCATTCAGTGAATGCTTTTAAAGAAGCTTTATATTCGAAATTTGATCTTTGTTGAGAATTAAATTAATTTGCTTTTGTTGCTTAAAAATTCTTTATTATTACAGCAGCAAAAAATAGTCATAGTAATTTTTTTTAAATTAGAAAAAAGTTAAATTTCTTAAAACTGCATAAATTCACTAATAATTTCAATTACTAGAGGCAATCTCGTTAGTTTAAAGATTAAAAAAGCTTTAAGCTTTTTCTTTCATGTGAAAAATTATGAAAATTTGACAATTTTTTTCATCTAATTGGATAAGTGGCATTTGAATATGAAAAATAATTAGCTGATTTTTCAAATAGTAAAAATAATTAATAAACGATTGATTATAATTAATCAAAATATAATCAATATAAGTACATGAATTTCGATGAAAATAGCAACGAATTTTCTACACTCTCAAGTTATATTTGTCCACTTGTAATATTAACTTCTGTGACGCCATAAATTTTAAATTAATTTATTTATTTTTTCACTTAGTTCTAATTTAAACGATTTAGTAACTTTTATTTTCATCTTTATCAAATGCTGAATGACTAAACTTCTTATTTAAATATGCAAATTTAAATTCAAATATTATAATTTTTAATAAGTTCTAAATTCATTTCGATTTTTGACATAATACTCAATGAATTAAATTTAAATTTTGTTTTGAGTAACTAAATCTTAGGAAAAAAATTATTCGAAAATTTTGGTTGTCATAATTCTTTTTTGTTATTATAATCACTTATTTAAATAAAACAGTACCTAGCCGAGCACCTTTTAATTATATAAATTTCTCAATTTTATTATTACTAATTTAATTATATTTGAAATTTATTGAGCTTAATAATTGCTTGATGGATAGAATGAATAGCTCAAAAGCATTCAACAAAATAACCAAATACAAAATGGATATGTTTGAAGAAAATCCTTATATTGGCTGTTGGAAAGTAAATTCATTTTTCTTTAAAATTTATTATTTTATTTAGTATGTAATCTTAGATTCTTTATTTTGACTTGAATGATGACCAAAAACAGGTGAAACTAAGCACCTCAAACGATGAGTAACTTAATTTTCAACAATTCTTAACAGATTTTCTTAAACTAGTTTTTGAAGTATCAAATTTGAGCTAACAGCAAACGATTTTTCATCGGAGGATGGAAGTGATGCTTCGAGTTCTGATGAGATGGATTGTGGCGATTACAATTTTGGCGATATAAAATGGCATGTTTTACCCAATAACACTCTCAATGAAACAATTCGTCCAATTTTTGAATGCAATTCTTTTGAAGTATGTGAAAATATTTACAAGAAAAATTTAAAATTTTGTTGAAATAAGAATAGATAACAAAATTAAATCAGAATCTTACTGAGTGAATGTTTTTTTTTAAAAAAAAAATTTCATCAAAATTAAAAAATAAAAATTGTAATTCCATTGAATGAATCATTTAACTTTTTTAAGTGTGATCCAGATTTGCATGTTCTAGAATTTAGCTCATCTAATTTCAACTTTGAATTCGATATAAGTTTTGAGGCAGTTGAACCAAACGATTCTAAAAAAAACTCACTGATGGTTCTATCAAATAATCAAGGAGGTTTCAAGCTTATCTGTCAAAGAGTACTAAAAGCAAAGCTTAATTTTTTTTCATATAATTTTTTTTTATATTAAAAAAGCTGATGGATATTGACAATTTTGACAAAACATATAGTTTTTGCGAAATTTATAACAATGAATTTATGTCTGATATTAAAATAAAATCCGCTTCTGGCAGATATGTAATATTAAAGAAATTAAATATTATAAAGAAATTTTAAATTAGTTTTAGTTTCATGCTCACAAAACAATTTTGAAACTTACATTGAAAGAAAACATGGAGAAATTTGTTCAGCACTTGAATCATTTGAGACACGAACCAGAGCTGATAGATTTCATTCTTTTCTATTTATACAACGGTTGCTTGTCCAACAAGGTTAATCAAGATCAAAAACTCGATTATTTAATCAAATTCGCCCAGAAGTATCCAGAATTGGAAAATTTTAAAATAATGCTGGAGACTTTTTTGAATAACAACAGTTTTAAAGAAGGTAAAACAAAAAAATTCATTTTTTCTTTTAACTAATTATTTTAGGTTTTAAAATTCTGATCAATGACATTAAGAAATGCTGTGAATCTTTAAATGCTAAAATAAAGTACAATGAATCGATTCAGTGCAATAATCAAGTATTTTCCGATCCAGCAAAATTTGTGCAAACCTTAAAGTTCTGCTTTAAACAAATAACAATAGGTTTAAAAAGATAAACAATATTATTTTCAGCTTTTAACCTTTCTTGTCACTTTAGCGCTTATAAAAATAATAAGACTTTTGAATCTTTATGCTGACGAACATGATCAACTGTCCAAAGAGGAAAAAGCCGAGTTCACAACACAGATTGAAAATTGGTAACCATTATTTTTTATTTAGAAACAAAATATTTCGAAAATAAAAAAGAATTAAAACAAAAATTAAATTTTAAATGCTAAAATTAGATTTCTAAAAGTAAAATTCGTTTAAGTCTTCCCTTTTTTATTGAACAATTCAAACAACTGTTGGTTAATTTGCAAAAACATTGTGAAAGATCTACTGATCAAGAAAGAAGGGAAGTGGCAGAATATTTAGTGCCTGAGGTACTTTTTTTTTAAGTTTTGCGATTATTTTTTGTTTTAGGCTTCTTCGAAAATGCATTATTTAAATAATTTTTTTTTTAAAAGCTTGATAAATTTGTGGACAATATGCTAAATTTGATAAAATGTTGGGAAGATAGCATAGAAAAAATAATCTCTGATAAAAAAGCCAAAAACTCAAAATCGAGTAAAAAATATTCTGATGAAGATGAAAACGATCAGGACGTGGTTGTTAGTCAAAAACAGGGCAAGAAGCTTAAAAAAAAACTGGGAAAATCGATCAACACTGCCATGCATGTACGTGACTTAAAAAAAATACAAAAATTCAGTTCAATAATCAAAAAAAAAATTGCTAAACTAGAATCTTCTCTGTAAAATTTGCTATTTTTTTAAAACTTAAAAAATTTATCTAAATTTTTATTTTCAAAATAGAAAACAGTACCAACAAACTAATCAGAATTCCAAAAGCTCTTTAATATTCAAAGAATTAAACAATATAACAAATAATTTTATTTCCGATACTCCAACTTTGCTGGTCAAAATAGACAACTTTGCTGAAAAAATAAAGACAAATTCTAAAAATTCATCCAAAAAAAAAAAATTCAGATACACGTTCAAAATTTCTTCTACAAGAATAGTAAGATTTTTTTTAAATTTTAAGACTTGTTGCCCAAAGTTATCACTCTGTTATCATACTTGTCACGTTACATCTCAGAAGTTAGACGATTCAAAATGCAAACAAATACGTCTATAAGTTCGTTTATAAATTAGGATTCCAGTCTTAGATCTTCAGAACGTTCAATTATTTAAATAAAGCTTTCTAACAATAAATACTGCATAACCGGTTGCAAATTTTTAATTATTTTTTAATTAAGCAATGGTTGTTAAACGAGCTTAGAAAAAATAATTCAGTATCAAAATCATTAATAAGTCAACTTGTTGATAATATAAATAGCAGAGAGTTTACAGCTGAAATTGAAAAACTTCGACTTGGAAAATCAAACCAGAATGATAAAAATTTAGGAATTCAAGAAACAGTGCAAGCTAGATTGACTAATAAAGATTATTTAGCAAAAGAAGCAACAAAACTTTTTAGATCAAAATATTTATGCGACGTTGTACTTCATGTTATCGATGATAATAGAAATACTGCTGATTTTAATGTTCATGGAGTAATTGTAGCTTCAAGATGTTCATGGTTTTATCGGGCTCTTAGCTCGGGAATGAAAGAATCTATCAATAGGTAATTAGAAATTTTTAACTTAATTTATACCTATTCCAGTTGTTTTAATACTCTTTCACTTCCTTAAAACTAGAAAAATTTTTAAATCCTTGTATCTTTTGAATGGATTTTTCAAATAAATATATCTTTTTTGAATTATGTAGATTTTAAAATTTTCTTTAAAAAATGATATTACTTTGTAAAATTATTATAGTTTTTTATAAAATATTTTTGAATTAAAAAAACATGAAAAAATGCTTAGTGTTTCTAGTGTTAATTTGTTTGTTATACAATTAATTTAATTATTTTTTATATTTATTTTTTCAATCAAATCTAAAACCAATAATATTATCAAATTGTTTAATTTCTATCAGACTTGTGCTAAAGTCAGGAAAAAAGTCTCAACAAGTCGTTAAAAATTTAAAGTCAAGACTTTGACTTCTTGGATAAAATTTAAAAAGTAAAAGTCTTGTTTGTTTGGAGCAAATCTGCTTTCATCACGTTGAAAATTGTTTTTTATTATGTCACTATTCCCTCGTGTCGATTCTCTAAAAAATGATGAATTTTTAAAGAAAATTCAGAATCTAAAAGAAACATTAAAAGTACTTTGAAAATTATTTATTAAATAAAGATATTAACTTAAAATAACTTATAAAACCTAGAAAATATATAGCAATTAAATAATTATTTTAAAATATATTTTTTTTATTCAATAATAAATTTCTTAAAATGAATTAATAATTACTTTAAAGTTACACAGTCATGACTTATACTTTTTAAATTTATCAAACAATTATACTTTTGATTCAAGACATTGTTAATTTTAGACAAAAAATAAAAAAGAATTGAAATTTTATTAATTTAAGCTCTATTTTTTATATTTTTGACTTTTAAACTAGGAGAAAATTTGTTTTTTTTTTATTTTAATTGGAATTAAAAATCAGTCCAAATTAGTGTACATAAAATTTAAATTTAAGGAATATTAATTTTAGGAACAATCTAAATTTATAAAAATTGAGACATCTAAAAGATTCAAATTAATTTAAAATTTATAAAATTTTGTTCTGGACTCCTTTTTGTGTTTTGTTGAAACTAGATTAAATTTGTTTCCATTAAATAAGAGATTTTAAATTAAACCATCTAAATTGGGTAGTTTAGTTTTATCTTTTAACAAGATTCATGGTTTGGCCATGTGACCAAGTATGTCATGTAATATGTGACCTGATGGCTCAGCTTAAAAATTAAATAATTCAAAATTTTAAAGAAAAAAGTTTTTAATTTCTCTTTTTAGCCATTCAAATTGATACTGTAAAAGAAAAGCTTTCTTGAAGAGAGTCTTAAGCAAGTACAAAAATCCAAACGAATGGGATAGATCTGGAAAATTTTTTAAAAATTTTAGGGGTGTTTATTTACAAAAGTCCAAAATTAACTTGTTAAAATAATTTAGGAATATTTCTTTTAGATTTATATCTTTTCAAAAATTTAAAATAATTGATTACTTAAATAGACATTTATCCTGTATTTTTTTTTATTTTAAATAAATTTAAAAAATTGGTCACAAATAAAAATTTGTATAAAAATAAAAAATAAAAGGAAAATTTTAGTCATCAAACTGTCTTGAGTCATCTGGTCACATATTAAATGACTTACTTGGTCAGATCTGGTTCGAGATAAATGATAAACTTTTTTCACTCTTTTTTTAATTTAATTTTTTTTAAAGAAAAGTTACATTGTATGATTCGAACTTAAAATTATTCGAAATTTTCATTGAATTTCTCTACAGTGGATACTTTGACTCAGAAAACAAATTGGATAATAATGAACTAATTGGTTTGCTGACATTAGCTGATAAATATGAAGTAATTATTTTCACTTTTTTATCAAAAAAATAATCTTAATATACTGCAGTGCCATTCTTTAAAATCATTAATAGAACACCGATTAATGAGCAGCTTAGAAACCTTTCCCAAAATTTTCAACAATAGCGATTGGATTGTAGACTTAGTCGACATTATGATTCTAAGCGAACAGTTTGATTTAAAAGATTTAATGGTAAAGCTATTAAAAAATAACATTTTAAAAAATTTTTTGTTTAAGAGTTTAAATATGGATATAATGATTGAAATGATGAAAGAGAATAATGTCAATTTGGACCGAGAAGAGTTTGGTCAATTAAATGAAAATCTCAAAAAAATTTTACAGAAAAAATTCGACTCATATGACACAAAAAAATCCAAACCAAAATTAAAGCATAATAGGAAGAAGCTTTTAAATGACATTTTTGATGAAAGTAGCAGCGACGATGATATAATATTTAGTGATAGTTTTGATAATGTTCAACCTTTGAACTCCAATACTTTGGGCACCAGACAAGAGCAGTTAATAAATTATGCTCATCCTTTAATCGTAGCTGATCCTCGTCTTCTCGAAGATTCATTTTATCAATTGAAAGAAATTATTGGACCTGATGTAGAAATTCAATTAAATGATCAAGAATTGGTAAAACTGCTAGTTCAATATGACTATGACTTGAATCGAGTTGTTCCTGTTGTTTTGAATTGTGAATAGTTTTAAAACATTTTATTTATAGACTAAAATTTTTTTAAAGAATCTAGTTTTTAAATTTAACCATTTTTGATTTTTAAGTCATATAACACTTAGCTAATTTTTTAGAAGTTTAAATGTAGAAAAAGGTTTTTTTCAGAATTGTATTATTTTAAGACTTGGAAAATTTTAAAAAACTTGAAGAGATCCGTGTGTCTAAAATTTTTTCAGTGATTAAGTAAATTGAAATTATTTTCTCTCAAGATGATTTTTAATTCATCCATTAATTCCTTATTTGAACATTAAATTTTGAATATGATTTTTCAACCCGATCAAAAAAGCAATCAACACTCATTTATTTTTTTGAAGGCTAAAGAATTTTTTTAAATGAAGTGAACACATATAATTTTATATTGATCTCTTAATTTAATTTTAAATTTAACAGTTTCATTCAGTCATTGTTTTCAAATTTAGTGTCAATTTATTTTACATTTCATGAAAAACTTTTAATTTTTTAAATAAATTAATACCCTTCTTTTTATTATATAAACTATGTGATAAAGGTTCTGAAACATAAAATATTCAAATTAGCTATCAATATCAAGCATCTATTTCATTGATAGCATGGTTGATTTTAATTTCCATAAATGGATTTCAAATAAATGAAAAAATCCATCAATATGATGTTTAAATTCCCCAGAATTGAAAATACTTTGCAAATATCTAAAAAATTTTATTCATCGCTTTGAATGATAAATTTAATTTAATTGCTAAAATTGAATTCAATTTTTTTTGTTTTCAATAAAAAATATTGAAAAAAAATTTCTTTAATTATTTCTATTTTCAGCTAAAAATTAAAATAAGTCATTCTTGATCTTTTACTAAATCATTTAATCAGTATTCAAAAGATTTGTTCAACTTTGGTAACATGTTCTTCAAAAAGACAAAGTTGCCCTAAATTTTTAGAAAATTTAAATACTCCTTATGTTTCTATTTTTTGATTTATTATAAAAATAAATGGTACATTTTTTGCAATCAAAAAATAAAAAAGCTAATTTAAATTATTTTAAAGATGGCTTTTGTATTTTAAATTAAACCAAAAAATTCATCCTAAACATTAGAATAAAAATTTGCGTCAGCCGGGAGTCGAACCCGGATCTGCTGATTGGAAGTCAACAATGATAACCGCTACACCACTGACGCTTTTATAAAATAACATTTTTTAAAACAAAAATGTCAATTTTTTATTAAAATTAAAAAGACTAACATTGTTTATTTGTTAATGTTTAGAAAATCGATTAAAATGCCATTTATTCAATAATAAGAAATAAAATCGAATTAAAATTTTAGATTTTTTATACTACGAAAATATATTAATTGAAAATATTTTAATTAATTTTTTAAATACAGGTATAAATGAGCATGTTTTTAAAAGAAAATTGTTCAAAAACATAGAAAAATAAAATGTATCTAAGTTATCCAGTTTATTACAGAGCTCCAATTCTAAGAGAAGCAAGAGTAATTCCAGTGGCTATTCCAAATCCTATTCATGTACCAGTAGCAATTCCTACTCCAGTTGCACAACCTATCGCAGTGCCTGTTGCAGTGCCTGTTGCTGTTCCACAACCAGTAATCAAAGTTAAAACTTCAAGACTTGTATTAAAAGAAGTTCCTGTCAAAAAAGTGGTAAAAGAATTTCATTGGGAAATTGAAAAAGGTGAAGAAATAAACGTTCCTTGCTGTTAAAAATAGCTTTTTTTTTATAACTTTTAATTGCATTTTTTAAAATAGATTGACTTCAAATCAATAAATAAATTTTGATTTTTTCTTAATTCTCTTAGAATAAAATTCCTAAAAAATTTCACTAATAAAAATTCAAAAATATGATCAAACATCATATCCGTGATAGTATAGTGGTGAGTATCCCCGCCTGTCACGCGGGAGACCGGGGTTCAATTCCCCGTCACGGAGTTTTTTGTTTTTAAATAGATTAATCATTTTGAAAATTAGAGCAAAAATTTGCGTCAGCCGGGAGTCGAACCCGGATCTGCTGATTGGAAGTCAACAATGATAACCGCTACACCACTGACGCTGTGACAATTGAAAAAATTAAAAGATTATTTTTATAGAAAAAAATTGAATTTCTTTATTTAAAATTATTCAATAAAATATTTTAGATTTATAATAATTTAGAATAGCAATTCTTTTCCACATTCGCCGATCGCTTCCATTAGTTTTACAAATCCAGTGTCTTTTGGAGTTTCTAAACCTCTTGACCATCTTTTTTTCATTACTCTAATAAATTCTTTGTTGCTTAATCGACAGTCTCCATTTTCATCGAACAAATTAAAAATTACATCAATCACGTGATCACCTAGAGAACTATTGGCAACTGTTTTGGAAACGTGCTTCAAGACAGCTTAAAAATAAATCATTATATTTAAAAGTTATCAATTTTAATTCCATTCCAGTCAACTAAATTTCAAAAGATCTTTAAAGACATTCTACTGTATAAAAAATTTTTATTATTTTTTTGTATTATTATTAATTACTTGTATTATAATTAATTTTCACGAAAGCATGCTTGGTTCTGAACAACAACCTGTTGATTCAGAGTTTTTATGAACACTGTATGCCATCATTAGGATAAAATAAAGCTTCTTAGCTATAAGGATTAACAGGATGATGATTAGTAGAGTATAAAATCATACGATATATCTGGTTAATATTAAAATAACTTGTTTGACAACTCAAAACCATCGCTGACAATCCAAAGTAAACAATAAAACATAAAAATTTCTTCAATCAAAAATATTAATCAACTAAGTAAGAATAAAATAAATTTTTGATTTAATTTTTAGGATAGGTTCCTGAGAAAAATAAATTTATTAAATAAATTTGAATCACATGTTCTTAGATGAACCGGTTTTTATCTTATCTTGTAATGTTAATGTCTTTCTTGGTACATTAAAAGGGCAAATATTCCAATTTTAAAATATCATTAGAATTAAATACAAAAAAATTGACAATAAACAAAAATTATCTAAATTTGAGCATCTCTATTTTGAAAATTTGTCAAATTAAAGAGATTATAAAGAATCTATAAAAAAACTACCTACCTGAAAGTTACTTCAGAATTTCTGAGAAAAAATTCTGAATAATTCTGAAAAAACTTAATCAAAATAATTAATTTTGCTGATACAATCAAGCGAAAATTCATGTATATTGATTCAATGGGCAAACGGAATTTACAGAAAGTTTTCGAGAATTGGGCAAAATTTTGGATTTTGGATAAAGCATGGAAACTTCATGTTGTTCAACACTCGTCTCAAAAAGATTCAATAAATTTTGGCGCTTTCGTGTGTCAATTTACAAAAATGATTCTAGACGATGCTTCAAAATTAATTTTTGACACCAGTTTATTATATAGTTTATTATTTTAAAATATCTTTCTACTAAATCTTTTCTCTTAGGTATAAACTCATCTAGTTAAATTAATAATTGTAAAAAAGACTTTAATTTGGTTATAATTTTTTTTTTTTTTTTATTTTATATCATACTTCAATTTGTCCATGGGACTTAAACTTTAAATAAATAAAAATATATAAAATCCGAACTGAAATTAGACAAACAATTGAAAAACACAAAGATTTTAAGTTAATTTTTTAGTTGTTTTTTTTTCTTGCTAATTTTTTTACAACAAAAAAAATTAATAAAATTTTCACAACAAAAAAAATTTTTTTCTGAACTTTTCACACTAAACTGTCACCTGAAAAAGTTTTCAGAATTATTCAGAATTTTTTCTCAGAAATTCTGAAATATCTTTGGCTAGTTAAAAAAACTTCAAAAATCTCTAAAATTCTTTTTAAGGATCAACTTTACTTTTATGAAATTTAAATTGAAAATCTTTTTTTGTCCTTTTTAAGTTTCTTGGTAAAAAAAATTACCAAAATAAATAAAGCTTTGAAATTTACAGTTTCCCAAGAGAAATAAATAAGATTTTTCCTATTTATATTTAAAAATTTTTTTGTATCTATAATTTTTTCGCCAAAATATATCAAGAAAATTATAGATTTTTGAACGAATCTTTAAAGAAACTACAAAAAATCTCTAAAATTTTTTTCACTGGGATGACTTACTTTTATCTATTGATGCTCCTGCGATTGTATAAAATTTAAGTGCTGTATCAATGTCATCAATACAGCGCAAAACTTTAAAAAATTCTTGAAAATCGTGCAAAGTAATTCCTGTGGAATTTTCTTCATCATAAATTTTTTGGATTCTTTTCAGCATCTTTTTAGTCTTTCCAGCACTAAATCCCGCATAGGCCAAAATCATTTCACAAAAAGTAATTTCACTAATAATTTGTTCACCATTTTTCTCTTTTCGCTCACAAAAATCAAATTCCATCTTAATTACTTCATCTTGTAGTTTTTTTTGAAAATCGGTGAATTTTTTTGTTGTTAAGCTGGCGCTCAAATCTTTTCCAAAAAAATACTCGTTAAGAGCTGAATTTTCTTTTATAACATTTCCGGTCATTCGCGTATCTCTATGCCTTTGACCCAATGAAGTTTGACTTCGTATGATCATTTGAAGCTAAAAAAAAACAGCATTTATTTTTCTTAGATAAATTTTTATAAATTTTAAAAATATTTTCTAATAACTTGCTCAAATTCTTGTATGTCTAAATTTCCATTTCCGTCGCAGTCAAACATATGAAATGCTATTTCAAAGTGGCGAACAGGAACTTAACAAACAAAAATTTTAAAAAAAAAATGATTAATTAAATACCTTTATTTTATACTAGATAAAAGAGTCACTAAAAAAATATAGTCCGAAAAAGAAATAAGGCCATGATTGCCAAGATGTTTGAAAGAACTTTCTTTCCCTAAATTCAAATCTAGCTTTTGCATCTAAAATTAAGTTTTTATTTCTTTTTATTTAAATAATTAAAAGTAAATTAATACATTTGGATCAAATCTCTGATAGCTGTCTAAACCAAGTCCTTCGGGCTGTTTTGCGCCATATGTTAAAGATCTTATAAAATCATCTGGTTTCATAAACACTTCATAATCCTTTAATTTTTCATTCCAAATTTTCAGTGTAGCAAAGTATCGAAAGACTTTATCCGGAGTAGAATAGTGTCGAATCTTATTTTCATATTGAATAATTTTTCTGTCGCGAAATGACTGTTTAGATTTTTGGCTTTCAACCTGTTTTTCTTTATTTTCGGCCATAGAAGTTTCGATCTCTGCTCCTTCAATTTCTTTGGCTTTAGGCATGTCTGCCCTACTATACAATCTCTTCATATCATTAATTTTCTCGCTAGGTTCTTGGCCACGGAAGTAAAAATTTTCAAAATCAAAAAAAACTATGAAGGTTATACCACTAACCAAAAAAGCATACCAAAAATAAGCATATTTGCTGATCTCTGAGCGATATCGTCCGTGGCCAAATTTTGTGTATCCTGGGCCCCCTCGAATAGTGTATTGATAATGATTGGTGCTAAAATTTTCTATCCTCAGATTGCTTAATAGTTTAGAACCAGTTGTTTTAGGAGTCAAAACATTGTTGAGTATATCTATTCGATTTTGACAAGGCCCGATCATCACATTAGATGATTGAATCGTCCCAAAGAGAAGTTTTCTCCTTACTAAATTGGTATTTAACAGAAATTTAACGTTCATTTTTACCAAATTTATTTATGTTTTTTTCTTTTATTCCAAGAAAATTTGGTTTCATAAAATAATATTATGCAAAATTATTTCAAATTAAATGCTAAAGCTAAGTTTGTCTTAGTTCTAATTTTCATATATTTTTAACTATAATATTAAATTTTTGATTTAATTAAAGTTGCTATAAATTATTAACAACAGCTTAAAATTAGAAAAATATTATATTTTATTAAAATATTATTTACAGTTGGTCGTGAAGAAAAAAAAATGTTTTTTCTAAATTTTTACTTTTTTCTGGTACTCAATTTTTTTATCAATCGATTCGTTTATTACGTTATAAAGGTTCAGTGACCATCATTGACTGTACCCAACACTATTAAAGATGAATAAATGTGAGCATTAATTAATTGCGACTTTAACATTTTTTCTTCATTTAAAAGTTCAATTTTATCTAAATGCTGTTCAATCTCTTCAATTTTTTACATAGTGTCGTGTCTCTATCTATATGAATTGAATCATTATAGAAAGTATCTGTGCATTTAATAACTGAGGTGACTTGTAAAATATGAGAGTATTTTTTATGTCAAATGAAGGCACTAAATTTTTTACTGCTTCTTTTCTTCAAAGAAAAATATTCATAACGAAAATGAGTAAAAAGGCTTTTTTATCTTTTTCGTATCTTTTTCACTTTTAACTAGCAATAAAAGACAAAATTCTGATCAAATGTATGGTTTTACTTTTAGAGCCAACAGTATACAATATTTTGAATAATTTTAAAAAAAGAATGGATAGAAAAATCGATAGAAATCAGATCAAAAAATTTAAAATTGAATCTTTTTCTAATTTTGAAAGATTTTCAAATATTATGCCTAATTGTAAATACATTTCGTGGAATTAATGTTAAGATAAGAAAACACTGACTGTACTCAAACTTTCTTAAATTTAGAAAGTTTGGCACTTTCTTTTTGCCCAAATATCATTTAAATGGTAATTCATAACCGGCTAAAGCTTTCTGAATTTGTTAATATGAATAAATCTTTTAAAATAAAATTGTATTTTTGAAAATCTGATGAACAATTCCAAAAATATAGAGAATAAAAAAAAAGGCGTCAAATTGACACCGGTCCTTTGAGTTTTAAAACAGGTCCTAACTCTTCTTAGTCTTAACTCTTCTTAGAATTGAATCAAAAATTAAAAAAAGAAATCAATTTCAACTTTTTGTGTAGATAGAATCATATTTGCTGGAAAAATTTTGAAAATGAATTTTATATGATTTATTTTTAGTTTTTCTTTAACAATAGCATCTTTCCAAACCTCAGTATTGTTTAATATTTGAATATTATCAAGTATTACGATGACGAGCAAAAAACTCATTTAAAATATTTATACTTTAAATTTGACTTTAAGCTTTAAAACAATAAAATTTGTCTATAAACCAAGTGTAAGCTTCTAAATTATTAAGTAAAATAAAAATTTTTCAGACTTGATTTCTCAAGTAACTTTGAATTTTTTGAATTTTTTCTTTATCAATACAGCGAATTAAAATATAAATAGCATTTAAAGATTTGTTATTTATTTGTATATATATACATGCTTAAACAATACTTAAGAAATGTTTCGAACAATTGTTAAATTTGTTAATTGATGTATTGTATTAACAAGGAGTGTGTGATCATGTTAAAAGCTTAAATAAGCTATTTACCAAAGATTAATTTTTAAGAATATCAAAAAGCCATTATCAAAAATAAAAGATTTATAATTTTTCTTATTACTTAATTAAATTGTATAGAATTTAATAATGAAAATTTGATATTTTATTTTTATTAAAAGTATTTTGTTTTGTGTATATTATTTAGAATTTGTCTTTTAAAAATCTTTTGTATTTATCTTAGAATGTGCATTGAACATGATTTCATTCTTTTTTTTTAAATTTGTCTTTCAATGATTATTTTCTTTAGTCAAAATTTATATATTATCAGGAAAAAAGTTGAATGCTTTAAAAAATATCCCTTATCCTATAGCTTTAAAAAATTATTTTTTTGGTCTATAATTTTTGTGCTTATAAACAAAAAATCTCATGAACTTACCTTATATATCTCGGTTTTAACATTGAAAAATTATTATTTTAAAGAATACAAACAAGTTAGAAAAAAAATCTTTCAAAAATACATGTAAAAAATACTTTATAAAAACCCAATAATTTTTTTTTCATTTTTGGAATTCGCTATCTATGTAAACAACAAATATTTCTAATTTTTTTTAGTTAATATTTACATTAGTTTATTTATTTAACTTAAATTTTGATGATCTGAAGGATCTGCTTTTGTCGAGTACAGATGATTAAATAGATTAATCTATCTATAAACATTTAAAAATTAAAATAAACTATTAAATAACAAGATCATAATAAAAAATAAAATAAACTAAAAATTTTAAAAAAATTTAAAGACAACTTTTTTATCCATTTTTATATTTTTAATTTATATTGCAAAACAAACTTAACCAAAAAGCAAGACTTAAAATGAATTTTATTCTAAACATAAATGGCGATTTTAATAATAATATACACGGGAATAAAAAATTTTGAATTAATTTCAGCATAAAAAAATGAAATTTTTCTAATTACATCATTGCATTACCAAAATCCAAAATTCTTTTCTCGCAATTTAAAGCACCTTGAATATTTAGATTTTTTTTATTAAATAATATGACTGGTCGTTCTCAAGAGCCTGAGTCTATTTTGGCAACAACTGGTTCGACAAATCCATCTTTTTCAATTGAAATGATCGAAAATGCAACTCAAACCACTCAAGTTTTACAAAACGTGAGTTTAGAAGTACCCTTGATGAAAAATGAACAACTCTATCCAACTCCATCAATGAAAGATAAAATTCAATACGATGTAGAATTCGATCTGCGTCTAACAGGATGCGAGCTTATACAAACAGCAGGGCGTCTGTTAAAGCTGCCTCAAACAGCAATGGCGACGGGACAAGTTCTCTTTCATCGATTTTACTATTCAAAATCGTTTGTAAAAAATCCAATGGAATATTATGCCATGGCAGCCATTTTTCTTAGCACAAAAATTGAAGAGTGTCCGAGACGGGTCAGAGATGTCCTAAATGTTTTTCACCACATTAAACAAGTCCGGTCTGGAAAGTAAATTTTCTAAAAATTTATTTGACATGTATTTTAAAAAGCTTAAACAAATAATAGAATTATTAAACCAATGCCAATCGATGAAAATTATCATAATGCCAAAAATCAAGTTATTAAAGCAGAGCGTCGGCTTTTAAAAGAACTCGGATTTTGTGTTCATGTTAAGCATCCACATAAAGTATAAAAATATATTTTCTAATTTAAACTTTTTTAATTATTTTCTTTCCTCAAAGATAATTCTAGTATATCTTCAAGCAATGAAATGTAATCAAGAAAATTTGAGTCAAAAAGCCTGGTATGTATTTTTTTTAATATCTATACATTATTAATTTACTACTCAGTCAACATTTAAAAGTACTAGTTCTTCAATGGTTTATGTTCCTTGCATAGCCCCAAGTTTAAAACAATCAATTAGAATTTTTTTATTTTAAATGCCTGATTGTTTTAAGCTTTGTTTTATTTAAACAAAAATTTTAATTCTTTATTATTTTATAAAACCAATTCAATTCTGGTAGTTTTGCTAAGATTATATATTACACATTAAACAGGTAAAACAGCTCGTCGACCGGTAAAAAACAGGTAACCAATTTTATATTTTATTTTTTAAAATAAAAAAAAAAGAGTTCAAAATGTGATGTTTATTAAGTTTTATATCTAAAAGCTTATGTTGTTTAATAGCAAAAATTTAAAATTGTTCCTTAGAATATTAAATAAAACAAATTAACTTTTTGTTTTTTGATTGAAAAAAAATAAATAAAATTTTTAGTTAAAAAATTCAAAAATTTTGATCTCATAAAAAAATGTTTTAAAAACTAAATTAATATTTTTTTCTGAAATCGATAAATTACATGTCTAAAAGCTAAAGCAAAGAGCTAAACAATACTGTTTTTAAAATGTTGAAAATATTTTCTCATTTTGACCCACGCTAACAAATCTTTTTGCATTTGTATTGATTTTGAATAAATTTCTAAAAAAAGTACACTTTCGATAAATTCATTGTGACACTTTGCTGCTTCTATAGATCGAGTTGTTAAGACTCTATTAAATAAACAATTTATTTAAAATGAACTCTTGAGAGGCAAGACCGGTAAGTAGAGCTATTTTAATAAAGAATGTCAAGCATTGAGGAATTATGACTGAGATAGCCAAATTTTAAGCTAAGCACATTTAAAAATGTTTTAAATTGAAGGAATTACATGAATGATGGGCTAAGAATAGACATATTTTTACGCTACTCGCCAGAAATCATAGCATGTGCATGCATTTACTTGTCTGCTCGTGAACTAGGTATTCCGCTGCCTGAAAATCCTCCATGGTATCTTATTTTTGGTGCTGATGAGGAATCAATAAAGACCATATGCATAAGAATTCTGCACTTATACACACACAAAACAGTATTTTACTAATTTCACAATTAGAATTTATTTTTTTAATTAGCAGTTTTTATTTAGAGACCGTTGGATGAACTTGAAAGAATAATTAATGATTGTCGTGATCGAATTGATTCGGAAAGAAAAAAAGCCAAAGAAGTTTCTGGGATTTTGGAGCCTGAGCCGGAAAAACCAGAAACAGTTAATCCAGAACAAATCAAAAAAACTGCAGAACAAATAAAAAAAATATCTGCCAGTATTGCTAAATCGCAATCGAAAGCTTCTCCAAATGTTGAGCCTGGTCATGCACATCACTCGCATCACATGACTAGACACTCTAGTTTTAATTACAATTATTATGGTCATCCTGGTGTTTATATGGATCCTTATTATGGTGGCTATGAGCATGGGTATTATGGTGAAATGGTTTATGATACGAATTTAAAAAGAAACAAAAGTGCCTCTTATTTGTTACCGCCTCATCATAAAGATTATAATTATGAGTACAAAAAATATCCGAGTGATAAAAGTAGATCTAAAGATTATAGAAGTGTAAGCAGAAGTAGGAGTAGATCTCGGTCCAAGCGACCTGTCAAAAAATCATCTAGACACAGAAGCAGAAGTAGAACTGCTGATTCGATAGAGGATGGGCAAAAAAATTCTAAATCTCCTTCTAGACATAAGAAAAAAAAATCGCATCATCACAAAGAAAGTCGTGATGACCGAAGACGAGATAAAAGTAGAGATAGAAAAGAACGAGAGCGTGGTCGAAGTAGAGAAGGCAATCATCATAGATCGTCAAAACATGGAAAAGACAAACACGAGAACTCCGATTCAAGATATATTCCCATTTGTTCGTAGACGATTTTGAAATTTAAAGATTAAAAAAAAATTTGTTAAAATTTATTTTTTATTATTTGTAAATAATTTTGAAAATTATTTTTGTTCTAATTTAATAAAAGTACAAATAAAAATCCATAATTCATAAATTTATATGATCTTTATAAGTTAAAAAAAAAAATTTCAGTTTGTTCAATTTTAGTCTAAAATTCAATCCGATAAGTTTAGTTTTCTTTAGACTCAGTACAAACATCATCTTATGAATTAATCTTATTAATCGTTCCGCACATAAGATACCAAAAATAAAAATATATTTAGGCTAATCAGAAATCTTAGTCATATTAGATTTACATTTTGGTGTATATTTTTATTTTATAAAATGGTTTTGCAATTTTAATAATTGAAAAAAAGTAAAAAAAAAAAAACACTTGAATCATATGTTGCCCTGGAGTCACTACAATCACTTTTTTTTTTTTAAATAAACCAGATAAAATTCTGAACATAAATCTATGGTTTTACTGTTTTTAATTTATGTTTTATTTTATAAAAATAAAGTTTCAAAAACATGTGATTTGATTTAAATTTTGAATATTTAAGCATTCAAATTAGTCCCTTTAAAAATTATTGATATGCCGAGAAGTTTAAATTTTTCTGTTTCCGCACTATTAACTTTGGGGTATTGTCAGAAAAAAATATTGAGATTGAAACTGGTGATCAAATAGAAGTTGATGCTGAACCTGATATTAATAAAAATAATCAAGAATCTTTATTTATATTAAGCTATTAAACAGAGAAATCGGATTGAGAATTTTACTTTCCAGAAGAAAAGATGGTCACAATGGATATTTCCCTTATCAAAAAGCTAGTTGAATATAAACAATAATTTAACACTCAAAAACCGGATGACTTTTTTGACCCTTTTATTTAAATCTTTTTTAATACTTTTTTTCAATATTATAAAAAAATGATTAAATTTTTTGAATAAAAAACAAATAAAGGAAGTTACAAAAGGGGTTCAAAAGACCCCTCCGGTTTTTGAGTGTTAAACCTACTAAATTTTGGATTAATGTCTTGATAATATAGTGTTTTAGACTGATTATTCGTATTTTCTTATTGAAAAATTAAACAAATCTAAAATTTTTAAAGGCAGTTTAACATTTCCATCTCATCATCATCTGAAATTAAAAAAGAACGGGTATATTTAAATTATAAAAATTGTAAAATATTAAAATTGTAAAAATTGTCAAATTGTAAAATATGACATTTTGTAAAATGACATTGGCAAAATATAAAGTAAGAAAAAAATTTAATTTTATATTTTATTAATCGGTTCAAAAAATGTTGAAGAAAATTAAAAAAAAAAAATTCTTTCAAAGAAGGAGATTTAGTTTTGTTTAGAACTGACGACGCTGACCGTGGTATGGCCGATACTCAAAATATTTTATGTATTATTTTAGAGGTAAAAAACGATCTTATTAAGTTAGATTGTAGAGCAGGTGTTCTTGATACTTTTGTAGCATGCAATTGTATCGAAAAATTTTTAAAATGCTCTTGTACTGGAATGTATTTATTTAATAATTTGCCAAGTACTTTTTGGCAATTTACAAAATAAGTCAAGTCAAGCTTAGTAAGTGTGTAAAGAGATATTTTTTAAATACTGTTATGTTCTATTTGAGCATAAGCTGCATAAAAACCAATTAAATGAAGCCGATTGTCATTTTTTATCAAATTTCAAAGTTAATCTAATTATCATTGTTTACTTCCTCAGTAATATTAATTTTTCTTGGATTACGACATAGGTTTGGTTTATTGTATTTCACTCTACATTTTGAAATCTTATGACGTGGCTTTTTGCATCCGAAGCATACTGTGTTTTGTTTCATCTCATAATTACCCGGGATTAGAATATGTCTCAAAATTTCTTTTACCTTTTGTTCATTCTTTTGACTTCTAAATTATGAGTCGTATTCTTTTCCGTTAATGGCGGGTTTCATGAAAGAGTCCTTATAATTAAAATTATTTATTTGAATAGGTGACAATTGTGGGTTTGACAAAGTTGTCCAGCCCTTTACTAAAAATTCTTGCATGCCTGATGGCATCATCTAGCTTTTCTACATTTTTACTCTCCAATTCTGCCCTAACTCTCGGATCCAAGGCTTCAAGAAAGAACCAGACTAATTCAAACTCATCTATCTTATCTATTTTATATGCAATTGTCTGAAATTTCATTATATTATCCTCAAATTTGACGTTAGTTTAACATTCTTAAGTTCTGATCTTAGTCCTCTCTGAACATGAGCTGGTTTCAGAGTTGCTAATAACTGATTTTTAAATTTTTTCCACGTAACAAATTCATCTCTCTTTTGCATATTTCTAAGCATCTGCAGTGCGTTTCCTCATAGAAGTTTTGTAACGTAATCTATTAGACTTCTTCTAATAATTCCTTGGTTCCTAGTCCCTGTTTCTATTAGGTATATCCATTCATCCACTTTATCTCTATCATTTCCATATAATTTTGGTATATCGTCGACTTTAAATTTTATGATTCAAGTTTCCCTAAGTCCGAATCCTTGTTGTGTTTAGGGTGCTTTATGCTCCTCCTTCACTTATATTTTTAATATCTTCTTCTATCTTCATTTTTTTTATACTGGCCAATAGCTCAGCTCTTTTGAAAAGAAGCTCTATAAGCATTTTATTAGATTTTCCAATATTTTGAAGCCATTCTATTTGTTCCGCTTCCGTACAGCTTTCCAATTCGCTGTCGTCGTCTAACTTTTGGAATTCATTTTTAAAAGACCCATTTTGTGTCTTTATCAAGTGTACCAGCTCCTGTTTTTCCAAATAATCCTTTGACATTGGTACCATAAAGAAGAACATTTTATCGCTGCTACCAATTGCAACCGGTTTAATAAGAATACAATATATATATTGTTAAAAGCTTTATTTAAGTAATTTAAGGTTCTGAAGTTCTTAGAATGGAATCCTTATTTAAACCTATATGCTCGTGTACAGAACACAAGCTTATAATTAAGTCAAGATGTAAGCTTAGTGTTAAATGTATCTGTCAGCATTTCGAAGCGTCTAGCTTCTAAGATACGTGACAAGTATAATTATTACTTATCTTCGTGCATCAGTTAATAAGCTGATGAATAACTAATTAACAAGGTAACATATATACGATCAATTAGTCTTTTGAATTGATATCTAATGTACAAATCTTTTAAAATAGCGAAGATTTTTTCTCCAGTACAGCCATTGTAAAAAAAAAGTATTTTATAAAAATAGTTTTGAATAAACAAAAAATTTATTATTTTATTTAAATTTTATTTCAATGATAGAAAAAAAAGAGATAAAATTAAAATTCTAACCTAAATTTTGAAAAAATAAATTAAATAATTTAATTAACTTCCTAGAAAATTTCTAATTATTTTGCCGACCAAAAAAAAAAAAGTTTAGATAAGCTGACAAAAAATTTCAAAGAATATCCATTTTTTTTGTTTGAGAAAAAAAAATGAACTAGACTATTCTTTATTTAAAGCTTTCTAAACAAATAAAGCAGATTTTTAAACATTCGATATTTATTCGTCAAAAGAGACGCATAAACTAAAAGCTGCTATAACTTCTCCATTTGAATTGGACGCAGTTGCATGGTAATCACCACTATCAGTTGCCAAACATGTTGGTATGTTTAGTGTATAATTTCCATTAGCTGCATCACTATTGAATAAAACTCGTTTTGATTCCACCAATTCTTCGTTATTTTTAAACCATTTTACCGAAATTGGCATGGTGCCTTCCAAAGAACAACTAACACTAATTGGTGATCCTTCATCGACATTTACGTTTTGAGGAAAGACCAAAAACTTAGGATCCAATTCGGGCTCATCAGCGGCTTTAACAACAACCGAGCACGAAGATAAAATCACTTTATTTGCTGTAACACTAAACAATTCAACTGAAAATACCCCAGAATCTTCTGGAAATATTTCATTAACTATCAATCTGTATAAGTTATCCTTTTTCTCTTTTAAAAAGTCGGGATTTTCCGGTATTTCTTTACCGTTTCTTAACCAAACCACTTCAAGTGGTTCGTTACCAAATACTTCGGCTTCAAGTACCAATGGTTGACCCTCAATTAAATTTTGACTCTTTATATGTTTCAAAAAACCAAATTTGTTCGGATTTACGTTTGATTTAACTGTTTCAACAACATTTTTTTCTTCTACTTTTTCAGCCTCTTTAGCTGGTTCTGCTTCTTTAGCTGGTTCTGCTTCCTTAGCTGGTTCTGGTTCTTTAACTTGATCTAATTGCTTAGCCGGCTCTGAGTCAACAACATTTTTTATCTCTTTTTGTTTATCGCTTGACTCTTTATTTACTTTGACTGGTTTTTTAGCTTGTTTGGGTTTCTCTATCTCAATTTGGCATTTGGTTATTTCCATTCCAGCAGTATTTGTTAGTCTACAAGAGTACTCTCCCTCGTCTCCTAATTCAATGCTACTAATAGTCAAACAAGTGTCAAAATCAGTGTTTCTAATGCCAACCGAAGGACCGACTCGTTCGCCGTTCTTTAACCATTCGATGTTGGGCTGCGGAAATCCAGAAAACGATGCGCGTAATGAAACTATATCACCAACCGAGACCAATTGATGATTGGCAAATTTACGTTCAAATTTGGGCGGTTCTTGTTTAGGACCTCGGACCACTGATTGTCTTGGTGTTGGCGATGCTAGACCTTGCTCCCTTAATAGAGCTTTTGGAGGGTTATATTTACATTCTTCAACTGTCAATTGACAAGAGGTTTCATCGGATCCTAAAGCATTTTCGGCTTTGCAGTAATAAGTTGCCGTGTCGGACAATGAACATGCTGCTATTTCAAGTGTGCATACTCCTGCACTATGATCGATTGAGTAGCGATGATCGCTTTCGCTAATTGGCGTCGAGTTTTTATACCATTGGACTTTGGGCGTTGGACGACCAGCCAAACAACAGAGCAATTTTACACCAACTCCTACCTGAATCAAACGAGGTCTAAGTTTAAATGTGAATGTGGCTTTGGCATCCGGTTCTTTCCATAAATCGAATTCCATTTCTTGAGCAGCGCGTCTCTGTCTTGTCTCATGTACAACTTCTACTGGGGCTTGTTTTGGTAATGCTACAGGAAAAAAAATTATTTATCGATTTTTTTTTTGTCAATTTTTTTTTTATTTTAAATAAAATATGATAAAAAATTTTTTTCAGAAAAAAAATAATACTTACGGTCTACATTAAGGAAAACATTGTATTCACGTTCACCATATGAATTAATGGCTTTAACAATAAATTCTCCCTTATCATCCAAAGTGCAGCGTCTGACCTCAAGCGCGTAAGAGTTTCTGTTGTATCTCTTCCAGTATTTAGTTGAGGTCTTAATTTCCTGTCCACCTTGGTACCATGAAACAACAGGAGGCGATGAGGCCAAAATAATGCAGTTGAATGAGGCGCTCTGGCCTTCTTGGACTTGTTGATTTCTTGGTTTGATGACAAAACGTGGCGTTGCATCACGTCTATCAAAGTATGAATTGTATATTTTGTATTCCTTGGGACGCAATTTTCTGAGAGAGCTGAAATTGGCCATTCGACCCAGAGCCGGATTTGGCTCTGGCCAAGACGAGTATTTGTCTTTGATTTTAGATCGAATGTTGTCGTATTTAGATGATGGTATTTGATGGCCGGTGAGACTGTCATCTAACAACCATGGATGCTCAAGTGCTTCGTAAACATTCAATCTGCCAGCTTTGTTTTTCACCAATAGTTTACGAATGAAATCAATTCCGTTTTCGGATATTCCGCCAAAAGAGTCAGATGGGAATTTTATTTCACATTTTTTGATGTTTTCGGCTGTTTGTTCATCATCAGCTCCACCAAATGGAGACAAACCGCTCAAACTAAATTTTTTAAAATTTTAAATTTTGAATATTCTTGTTTGATTTATAAATTCTTACATGACGTAAGCGAGAACACCCACAGCCCACATATCAGTAGAGAAACCGACCGAATCGTGTTCAACGATTTCGGGAGCTGCAAATTCAACAGTTCCCGAAGAGATTTTTACTATCTCGTCGGGGTCTAATTTGCATGCTAGTCCGAAATCGACCAATTTTACACTAGGACTATTCTTGGTCTCGAATATGATGTTTTCTGGCTTTATGTCCAAGTGAACTATGTTGTTGTCATGCATGTGCTGCAAACCCTCTAATATTTGACGAATGTATTTCTTGGCTTCTGGCTCAGTCATCTTATAATTCGGATCAGCTATTTTTTCGAACAATTCACCACCAGACAAACTATTTTAATTTTGAATTTTAAATTTTTATTTCTTTTATTGAATAAAAAAAAATTACAATTCGGTTATCAGAACCATTTCGTCTCCTTCATCAAAAATGTCATGTAGATTCAACAGTTTGGGATGTATTAGATGATTCATTATTTCGCATTCTTTTCTCACTATTGCTTTTTCTGCATTGCTCGGTGTGAGTATAAATTTGGCTGCAAAAGATTTGCCGCTCTTTTTCTCAACAGCTCTGTGAACAACACCGAATGCGCCACTGCCGATCTCTTCAAATATATCATAATAGTCATAGACACTCCCGGCTCTTAAGTCGGCTGGCTCAGGCTGGCCTTTGCTCCACAAATCGTGAACTAAAAATTTTCAAAAATTTATTTTATTAATTTGTAAATTTTTCATTAATTAAATTTAAGATAAATTAATTGATTAAAATAAATCATTTGATAAAATAAATTTTACAATTTTTTTAGTTAAAATTTTTTTTATTTAAAAACGATAATTGCAGACACAATCTCCCACTAAACATCCAATGTTAACACTCAAAAGCCGGACGGATTTTTTCGACCTTTATAATATTATCTTTTTTTTTTACTTTTTATTCCATGAAAATAAGCATATTTTGCAGCAAAAATTAATCAATTTAAATATTTTTTTATATCATATTTCTATTTGAAAAAAAAATTTTAAAAATCATTAAAATTTATTTAACCAAAATGAAAAATAAAGATGTGACATAAACCCTCCTACTTTTGAGTGTTAAACTTAATTTTTTGTCTGTGCAGATTTCTGCAAAAACTTAATGCTTTTTTTAGAAATTGGTTATTTAGTTTTACATGTTTTGCTTCACATGGAAAATATGCTTCTGCGTTAAAATATTTTAATCAAAAAGATTTTTCAAAATAAAAAAAAATTTATCATGATCATAAGCATTTTAAAGGATGAAACCAGCGTCAATTGGGTTTTTCCCAATTCCAAAAAAAAAAAATACATCATTAATCACTAAATTAAATAAAGTGAAAATTTTATTTTAATTTGACAAATTTTTTCCTATTTCAAATTCAAAGCTAACTAACTAATATTTTTAATTTATCTATTTTTTGCAAATAAATCCAACTTAGACGATAATTGCTTGATCATTTAAAAAAAGAAAAAGGAAATGTTTTAAAAAAAATTGATATAGTTGAATGCATTTACCACTGGTACTGTTTGTTTTTGAAATTTAGCAATTATTGAGTTCAAAATTTAAAAAAAAAAGCATGGGAAAAATCAATAATTTGATGTTCTTCTAAACAATAGTTGTTCATTTTCTATTATGAAATTATTATTTTTCTTCCTCACTTTTATTAAACTGTAAAATAAATATTCATAATAAATCTGAACTGAATTTTTTTTTTCACTTCAGTTAAATCAAAACCTAGTAATCTAATTGATAGATTGACCATCTAAACTAATTTATTCTCATTAATACATAAATAAAGAAGTGTTGATAGAATTGTTTTTAACAAGAAGAGAAAGAAAATTACCGCATTTATCATAATCAGAAGGTGCAAATCCATCCTTGCCACGTCTACGCTTTCCGGTCTCATCTTCATACCATTTTCTGGCTCTCAACTTGTTTTCAGGCTCTGGTGTTGTAATTATAGATGTTGGTTCGCATGGTGCCGATCTTCCTTGCATATTTTGTGCAATCACTCTGTATTGATATTTGTGCATTGAACGAACAGTTTCATCAGTGAAATGAGTTCGCTTGGTCATAGAACATCTAGTCCATAGTTCAGTGACAGGCTTAACTTCCTGTTCGTTTTCATTTAATTTCACTGTGTATGAATAATCAAGTCGTTCGACTATATAGTTTGTGATCGCACTTCCACGATCATTTTCCGGTGCTTTCCATGAAATTGAAATGCTTTCATCATGAACGCTTTCGGCAACTAAAAATCGAGGCGGCTCAGGCACATCAGCAATTACAATCTTTATCTCAACACTGTCTGATCCAAGAGAATTGGACAATTTTAGTTTATAATCGCCAGATTGATTGTGTGTAGGCTTGTTTATTTTTAAAGTGACATAATGGTGTGAAATTTCACATGTATAGCTAGAAGAGTCTTTGATTTCTTCGTTGTTTTTGTACCAAGTGGCTGTGGGCTGCGGATTTCCTGTAAATGGTATCTTAATGGTAACTTGTTCGTCTTTTTCGAACATAACAGTTGTTTTATATCGTTCTGGTAGCTTAATTTTGGGCGCAGCTTTTACTGTCAAGTTAGCACGACACATGCGCGAGCCACCTTTGTTCTTAGCTTTTACGCTATATTCGTCTTCGTCATCAAGTATCACATTGTGAATGGCCAAAATATATTTATTTTCTTCTTGGGTTATTTTGTACTTACTGCTATCAAATAACTCTCTTGTGCCGCGGAAGAATGAAACACTGGGTGCCGGAGTTCCATTTATTTGACACTCAAAATAGGCTGTTTTGCCCTCAGCAGCATCAGTGTCTCTCATTTTAGCTGTAAACTCAGGCGATTGAGCCGCATGAGGATCTTTTATGTGAACAAGCTTGCTGCCCATCGACGGCTCGCTTAGACCTGCTTCATTTTCAGCAAAAACTCTAAACTCATATGATTTGTCTTCAATTAGATTTGGTATATTGCACGAAGTGGCTTGAATAGGATTCAAATTGCATTTAATCCATTTTTCTGATTGTTTTTCTTTTTTCTCTACCCAATAGCCAGTTATTGCACCACCGTTATCTGCCGGCTTGGTCCAGCTCAAAGTAACAAAATCATTTCCGATCTCATTTACTTCTGGTTCACCAGGAGCATTTGGTACTCCGAATGGTAATTTGATAACAAAGCTTTGACTGGTAACAAGAGGCTTGCTGGCACCGTTTTGATTCACAGCCATAACTCTAAATTCATATTCTGAATTTTCGTTCAAACCTTGAATGTTGATGAATGTATCTTTGCATTGATCAGTGTAAGGTAGCCAATTATCTTTGCCCTTAGAACAATCTCTCTTCTCGATCAAGTAATGAGTGACTCTATTTCCACCATCTTCTAATGGTGCCTTCCACAATAGAGTACAGCTAGTCTTGGTTATATCGGTAACTTCTAATGGTCCTTGAGGCTCTCCTGGCGGAGCTTTAACTTTGACTTTAAATGGCACGGTAACAGTGCCCGAATCGTTTGAAATAGCTATTTCGTAGTGACCAGTGTCATCACGCTGTGTCAATGGGATCGTGAAAGTGACAGTGCCATCTAGCTCATTTATCTTATATCGATCGCCAGAGTCAGACACACGGATTTCTTCCTCATCTTTTTTCAAAGCCAAACTAAAAGGCCCTTTGCCAACTACTGGTATCTTAACTTTTAGGGTTTCATCGATACCTATTGTTTGATCGCCGGGCTCTTTCTCAATCTTTGGAATAGCTAAAAAAAAAAAAATATTTAATTACTTTTTAAACTGTTATTTCAAAACACAACTAAAATATTATTTAATTAAAAAATATTTTTTTTTGTTTTTATTTTAGAATAAATTAATGTGAAAAAAGCATTAAATTTTTGCTTACCTATCACTTTAATGAAAGCCTCTGAAGTCTCTTTGCCCAAAGGATTTGATATAACACATGAGACTAATTGATTATTTTCATTATCAGCTAATTGCTTAATTGTTAGAATAGAAGAGAATTGTTCGTTTATTATTTGGTATCTATTTGATTCAGAGAGTTCAATGCCATTTTTAAACCATTTAACTTCTGGCTTTGGCTTTCCTTCGAATTCAACTCGATAAGAAACACTGGCTCCAATTGAACCTTCAGCATCAACTAGTTTTTTGATAAATTCTGGTCTAGTACCGTCTGGAAATTCAGTGATCTTAACTCGTCCTGTAGTACTACTTGGTTCAGATTCACCAGCTTTATTGACAGCTCTTATTCTAAATTCATAATCAGCATTATCAATCAAATCAGAGACAACACAATTGGTGTCAGCGATTAAATAAGAATGTGCTCTTGACCAATAATCACTTCCTACTTGTTTTTTTTCAATAATGTATCCATTTATTTTGCTTCCACCATCTTTTAATGGAGCAGACCATGCGAGTTCAGCAGTTTTCTTGCCAACTTTGACAACTGATGGTGCACCTGGAGAATCTGGTTTGACAAAGTCTGGTTTTAGTACAACTGTGAGTTCTTGTTTGCTCGGTTGAGACCAGCCAACTTGATTTTTTGCCTTTATTCTAAAATTGTAGCCAACTCCTGGTCTCAAATTTTCAACAGTAAATGATGTTCCTCTAATTAGTGAATCGTTTACTGGGAACCAGTCGTCAGAGCCACATTCATTCATTTCAATATTATAGCCAGTTACTTTTGTACCTCCGTCTTGACTTGGAGGCTCCCATGAAAGAACAGCTGTTTCTGATGATTGATTAGCAAGTCTCAATTCTTTGGGTGCTTCTGGAACAGCTATAAACAAAATTTTCAAGTTAATAAATTTTTATAATTTCCTTTTCTTTTAAAAAAAATTACAGAATGGATTTTTCGGCACTACTGGAATCTCAGTTTCCAATGGTATTGATACACCTTGTTCATTTTCTGCTGAAACTCTAAATTTGTATGGATGTCCTTCCTCTAGTCCTATCACTTCATATTTCGGAGCTCTACAAAATGAGCTCACTTTTTGCCATTCGTTTTTCTTTACATCAAACTTTTCCACAACATAATTTGTAATAGGTATTCCACCAGTTTCTTTTGGTGGCTTCCAAGACAAAGTTACACTGTCTGTTTTAACATCCGACACTTCTAAAGGTCCTTCTGGAGCTTCTGGTTTATCAATTACAGTTACTTTAACAGTAATCTTTTCATAGCCAAATTCGTTTTTCAAAGTACAATTATAAACACCAGAATCTTTCAATGTAGCACATTCAGTAGTCAATTCAGCATCTTCTTGATTAACTTTGAATTTAGTTCGATCATTTTCTTTCAAGTCTTCGCCGACCTTGGACCAAATAGCTTGTGGTCTTGGCGAAGCCTTGAAAGGAATACTTATTTTCAAAGTATCTCCAGCTTTTACAATCAAATCTTTGTTTCCATTCAAGAAACCAAGCGCTTTTGGTGCACAATCTGGAGCTCTGGCCTCAATTGGAGCCTCTGTGTTCGACCATTTACCGATACCGGCTTTGTTTATGGCCGCAACTCTAAATTCGTATTCTTTTCCATTTTGAAGGCCTTTAACTGTGTATTTATTGTCATTAATTCTATCGCTCACTGGCTGCCATTTGTCAGTTCCTTTCTCTCTTTTTTCGATGGCATAGCCTGTGACTGGAGTTCCACCGTCACTTCTTGGCTTGGTCCAATTCAAAGTGATTGAGTTTTCAGTGTGATCCAAACAAGACGGAGTACCAGTTACTCCAGGCGGGTCTAAATTCAAACAGTTAATTTATTTTATTTTATTTCAAAATTTTTTCCTACTAAAAGGCCATTTAGCTGTTACTGGTTCAGCTAATACCAATGGTTCAGACAAGCCGTGTAAATTTTCGGCTGTAACTCTAAACTCGTATTCTTTGCCTTCTTCAAGACCTCTTACAGGGCAGCTATTTTCCAAACAATGTGGTGCAACCTTTACCCATCTATGAAATAAAAAAAAAATTATTCTAAAATAAAATTTTTTTCTTTTCATTGCTTTTACTTGTCAGTTCCAACTTCTTTTTTCTCAACTATGTAATTAGTTATTTCGTTTCCACCATCGTCGGCCGGTGGTTTCCATGCAAGAGTACAAGATTCGGCATCCATGTTTAGTACTTCAAGTGGACCAGTTGGTTTATCAGGATGATCTTTAAATTTTTTTTTAAAATTAAAATTTTTTCTTTTATCATAAATTTCAAGAAATTTACCTAAAACGTTAACTTTTAGTGTAATAAATCCAGCGCCTTCTCTATTTCTGAGTGTAAGCCGGTACAAACCAGCATCTTTACGACTAGCCTTGTGGTTAACAAAGCTTGCTACATTTTCCAATGTTTGTATTTCGACTCTTTCGGCTTCGACTTGTACTTCATTATCATTAATAGTCCATTCAGCATTTGGCAATGGATGTGCTTTAAATGGCACATGAATCTCATAATTTTGACCAGATTTAACAACTATATCTTTCATATGTGTTATTTCAAAAGTTGGTTTTTGAGGTTGATCTTGTATCTTAATCATGTCTGTGGGCTTGCTCGGATTACTTAGGCCAGCAGCGTTTTTAGCACGTACTCTAAATTGACACTCCTCATTTTCTTTAACCTCTTTCAAAACAACATGATTGTCTTTAGGCGGAATTTCAAGAACTTCCTCCCATTCGCCATCAGGTGTTTTTTTCTCAATAACTATAGCAGTTATCTTGGATCCACCGTCGTCTAATGGCTTCTTCCATGACAAAGCAACTGAGTCTTTTGTTATGTTATCGACTTTTGGCTGATCCATTTGAGCAGCAGGAGTAATAGGTGTTTCGGCTTTTTGGGCTTTGGATGGCTTGGATGGAACACCGGCTCCGGCATCATTAACTCCTTTTACTCTAAATTCGTACGTATTACCCTCGGATACATTGGTGCAAGTATATTCTGGTAGTTTAACTGGAAAACTGTTGCATTGAATCCATTCACCTGAATTTTTCTCCTTCATTTCAACTATGTATCCACTAATTGGGTTTCCTCCGTCCTTTTCTGGCTCTTTCCATTTCAATCGAATAAAATTGAAATTGAAATCAGCAATTTCTGGTTGAGAAGGTGGACTCGGTGGATCATATGGTGGTTTAACTACAATGTGTCTAGTAGTCTCAAGCGGTTCGCCTTCGCCATGAATATTTTCGGCTCTGACTCTAAATTTGAAAGATTTTCCTTCGTCCAAATGTTTGATTGTAGCTTTTGGCTGAATGTAAATACCAGGACATTTTTCCCAAACATCACTTCCTTCAGCGCATTTTTCAATTACATAGCCAGAAAGCTCAGAGCCTCCGTCGTCTTTGGGTGGCTTCCATTGAAGAGTTATTGACGATTTTGTTGAATCGACGCATTCCAATGGACCCTCGCACTGACCAGGCTTGTCCAAGACAACAATTTTCACGGGCAAACTGTCATCACCTTCAGAATTTTTTAGCTTGACTTCGTAATTTCCAGTGTCGCTTCGTTGAGCTCTTGGTTTGAAGAACTTGGTCATTTTTTCATCTGTTGCCAAAGTAACACCATTTTGATTATTGTGTAATGGAGCAGTGGCACCGTCTTTAAACCACGATACTTCTGGTACAGGAGCACCAACAATCGGCAATTCAATTTCAATTGGCTCGCCAGCTTTAATTCGCAATTCTTTTGCTTGACCAAATAGGCTACTTCTGTCAAATTTGGGCTTTTCTTTTTCAGGTTTTGCAGGCAAAACTAGAGGCGTTGAACTTGGCTCACCTTCTCCGCCCTCATTAACAGCCGACACTCTGTATTCGTACTCTTTTCCCGACAAAACTTTGTCATCATAGAATGAAGTGTCTTTGTTCAAGTCTTTATTTATTTTATTCCATTTTTTGCCTCCCTTCTCTTTTCTTTCAATAATGTAGCCTTTGATTGGAGCACCACCGTCATTTGAAGGCTTCTTCCAGCCAATTTCAATGTGATTGTATGAACGAGACAAGCATTCTAGTTTGCTTGGTGGACCTGGAGGATCAAATGGATTTTTAGCCACAGTACTTCCAAGAGTTTCTAAAGGTTCAGATTGACCGTTTTGATTTTCAGCAATAACTCTGAAATCATATTCATGTCCCTCTTTCAATTTGGGCACAGTAAATGAAGTGCCTTGTACAAAATCACTAACTCTCTCCCATTTATCAGTCTTTCTATCTCTTTTCTCAATTATGTAAGACCCTATTTCTTTGCCACCATCGTCATCTGGCTTTTTCCAACTAATTGTTGCGCTGTCTCTTTTATTTTATCAAATATTAACAAAAATATTTCTAAGAAGAAAAAAATGTCTTACTTTTTCACATCTTTTACTTCAATAGGACCATTTGGTCGGCTTGGAGCAGCTTTAAAACATGTTAATTAGAAAGAATAATAATTAATTGAGAATTTCTTACATAGAATGCACACTTCAATTGAAGCATTATCACTGCCAACACTATTTGTTAGTTTGATATTGTATTTTCCAGTATCGGATCGTTTTGAGTTGGTTAGCACAAGCTTAGATGTTTTTGCACCCAATGTAATTGTTGTTCTTTCATTATTTGAAATTTCTTTTTCTTCAACTGACCAAACACCAGTTGGTTCAGGTTCAGCAATAAAATTAACCTCAATATTAACTGTTTGACCTGCTTTAACAGTGACTGGCTTAAGACTCATTTTATCAATTCTAGGCGCCACTATAAATAAACATTAATTTTTTCAATTTTTTTAGCATTATTTTATTAACTTACCAAATCTTGGTTTTGCAATTTGTGATCTGCTCACTTCGCTTGGTTCACTTGGACCAGCTTTATTAATAGCCATGACTCTAAATTCATATTCTTTGCCTTGTGATAGACCAGTAACGGCGGTTTTAGTTGTCGGAAAGTTGCATTCCGCAGCTCTAACCCAAGGAGTTTTCAAGCCTTTTTCTCGTTTTTCAATTACATATTTTTCAATTGGAGCACCACCGTCGTTCTCAGGTGCTTTCCATTCCAATTCAATTCGATCCTTTGAAATACATGAATAAATAAATTTTATTAATTTAAAGCTTAAATTCAGCTTACAGCGTCCCAGTCGAGAATTTCAATTGAACCTGGTGCCGATGGTTCATCGTAAGGATTTTTAGCAATTGTTCCACTTTCAGTTTCCAAATTAGGACTTTCTCCTTCTTTGTTAACAGCACGCACTCTAAATTTGTACTCTTTTTTAGCCGATAGCCTGGAAACTTTTACTTGATTAACCACTCCAGACACACTCTCAGCAGGTGTCCATTCACCTCTGGCAACGTCCATTTTTTCAATGATATATTTCTCAATTGGAGCGCCACCGTCGTCTTTTGGCGGTTGCCATGACAACACCACTGACTCTTTTGTAACATCGCCTAATTTTAACGGTCCCTCTGGTGCACCGGGCTTATCAATTACATCAAGCTCAATTGGTATAACAACTTCTCCTTTATTATTTTTCAGCACTAATTCATATTTGCCTTTATCTCCTCTTTGCACTTTGTCCAGCTTCAAATTAGCCTTTTTGTCATCGTTCTTTTGCAAGCCTCTTTTCGGATCAAGTGGCTGTCCGTTCTTTCTCCACGATGCGAGTGGTATTGGGAAAGCTATAAAATTATAAAAATCAACATTGTTTTTTAAATTTTTTTTTTTTAATTTTCCTACATGTATATGGTATCTCAATATCGGCATCTTTGCCAGCTTTTACTTTTATGACCTTTGGTATCGAGCTCATATCAACACGAGGCAATTTTTCACATTCTTTGACTGTAAGATTACACTTGCTTGAAAGCTCATCTACATGTACAATGAATTCACCAGCGTCTTTTAAACTCAAATTCTTAATAGTCAATTTGTGAGTTGTTCCCTCTGAAATTATGATATATCTATGGGCAAATCTTTCCTCATTTGGATTTATATTACGACCATTTCTAATCCATCTACATTTTTGATCAGGCTTTGTTACTTCAACAGCTAATTCAATAGTGTCTTCTTCAATGCCTTCAGTATCGGTCAATTCCTTGACTATTTTCAAAGCCGGTCTAACAAACAGCTCAGTTCCTGTGGTTACTACGCCACATTTGCACTCATAGCGTCCTCGGTCTTTTAGAGTAGCTTTTTTGACAATTAACTTTCTCTTAGTGTCATTGACAACCACTTCATACTTATCAGCATCCTCTTCTGGATCAATTTTCTTGGAAAAAAATTAAATTAAAAGAATAATTTAAAACTAAAATATGGAAAAAAATCTTACTTTTCCTTCAAAATACCAATCGCATTCGGCATCAGGGTCTTCAATTTCGCACTCTAGTTCTCCATTTAAGGTTTCGTGAGCCTCGACTTGTTGAGGCAAACGTTTGGTAAATTTAAATGCTGGTTCTTCTACGTACAAATAGCAGCTGGTTCTCTCTTCATCATCAATGGCACATAAATACTCGCCTTCGTCTTCTTTGACGTTTTTGGTAATTCTGAGCGTGCATCTACCTGATAATTTTTCTTGCGATATTTTGTATCGTTTATCATCAGGCTTAATTAGTTTGCCGTTTTTGTACCATTTTGGTACACATTCATCATGATTGACAAAGCACTCAAGAACTGTATTTTTGGTTCTAAATACTTCCATTTTAGCAGGAAGTTTTTTCAAAAATTCATACTTCGGCTTAGCCGCTTAAGATGAGAAAAAAAAATGATCAAAACCATTTTAAATAAAATATGTAGAATGCTTACGAGTGACAGTCAAATAGGCAAATGTTTCAACTTCATTAACTTTACAGACATACTTTCCTTCGTCATCTGGATTTAGCTTGTTGATCTTAATACTGTAATTAGCTCCTTCGGTTTCAATATGATATTTGAATCCATGGAAAATTTCTTGCTTATTCTTGTACCATCTTAATTTTCCACCCGGCTTGCAGAAAGTACACTCAAATTTAACCGAACCATCTTCCTCTAAAGCATGGGTATCTACTAAAGTTTTGACAAACTTTTCTGGCTCCTTTAGAAAAAAATGCGTTTCTTTTAAATGAATAAGAGAACGTGACATGCTTACGATTACTTTTTCAATTATAAAATAGTCATGCAAAATTAATCATGCTTTTAAAAAGGACCATTTGAAGTAAACAACATGGATGAAAATATGGACTTGGCCATACAAAATGGATCTGCTAAAATTTTGGATAAATTAAGCCATGATTTTGGATTTAAAAAAAAAAAAAACAAAACTATTTTTAAATTACATGAGATTTAACTGATTTTTTCAAAATAGGTCGCTATTAAAAAATTTTAAAATTTATTATTGTATTAATACTGAATAAATATAGTGATTGATTGAGATAGAATGAGATAGAGAGAGAGAGATAAAAGAGGACTGTTTGTTAGTTTGTTAGTGTAAAATCAACACTGTTAGTCTAAGTATCTCTAATAGTTGAATAACCTTAATAGTTCGTTTGCTTTTTGAGAGAACCGGCCAGTCTGGGATCAACTCGGCCAACGATGTGCGTCTCGAGTTTGAATCCCTACGGACTTTAAGTGAATTGTCCGGCTTATCTATATGCTTCATTGATGCACGACGATTCTCAATCTCTGAGTTACGTCTACTTGATGATTTAGCTCCATTCTAATAATTTTTAAATGTATATAAATTTGTCCTCTTTTGTCATAGACAAGAATTTTTTGAAAAAAAAAAAAACAAAAAAAAATTACCTCAAATTCATCATCATTTTTTTCTGATACTTAAAAAATAAAAAAAATTAGTTATTTTTTAACAGCAATAAAAAATAAATTTTAAGCCGTATTTAAGCGTAAATAAAGCGAAAGCTAAAATCTAAAGCGTTACAGCGTATATTAAGCGTTTGCTATTCATGCAATAAGCGACTAAAACTTAAACAGACCATGTTTTAGATCGACTTTTTCACCAGATTCCCCTTCTAGTTTATTTTTAGCATGTTCTCTATGCTTTAGTAGATTTCTAAAATCAACACCATCGTCTTTACCAGCTGTTTTTCAATAAGTCATTTTATATAAATCAAAGAAAAGAATTTTAAATGAAAGCTTTACATTTGACAAAGACCGAGAATGTAGCTCGCTCTTCTCCAGACGGGTTGCTTATTTTCAATGTGTATTTGGACTCGTCGTCGGATTTGGCTTTTTTGAGTGTGAGACCCACTATACCAGTAGATTGGTCGCATTCAAAGGCAAACTTGGGTCCTTCGAATACTTCACGGTTTCCTTTCAACCAAGTTATATGCGGAAAAGGATTGCCATCTACAACTGCTTCTATGAAATCAGCAGAACCCTCTAGAATGAGCTTATTTTCTGGTTTTTCTAAGAAAACAGGCGCCATTGCCTCACTGTGAGACTCTAGTTTAGGCTTGACTTTACGCACACTAGGTGCTATTACACTCGATTTTCTATGGCTCACTCTGGCTTTAAATTTTTTAAGATTTAAGATTAGGAAAAGTAGGAAAGAACGGCTTAGGAAAACGAAAAGAAAAATTTTAGGCCTAATTTACCTCCTGTTTCGTCAATGACATCTAATTTAATTGCTGGTTGCGAAGTCTTTCGGCTTCCTGGTGTGCTCGAGTCTCCACTGCTTGGTGGTGGATTCTTCGGAGCTCTTTTGGGACCCTCTTCTTCATAAATTGGTGCTGTTTGAGAATAAAAAAATTAGAATTTAATTTCAAATTAAAAAATACAATCTGTGGTAGTGAAAAAAAATTGAAATTTTTATTTAATCAAAATTCAATTACTTATGTTTGATTGAGCAGCTTCTGGTGCTGGTTTTTTTGCATCAGATTTTCTTTTTTCTTTGCGAATTTCCTCTTCAGTTTTAGGCTCTTCCTTTTGTTTTGGTCTTGTTCGCTTCATTTTTCCCTTTTTTTCCCTAATGGTGATTTTGAACGATGATGTTTGCGAGCCAGCCTCATTCCACACTTCACAAGAGTATTCACCAGAATCCTCAGTGTATGCGTCATTTATAGTTAGTTTGGCTGTTTCGCCATTAAACTCCATGTTAAAATCTTTTGACTTTCTAATAGCTTGTTTGTTCTTTAGCCAAGTTACTTCAGGTTTTGGCGAACCGAGAACTTTGCATGTTACAGTGATTCTGTCGCCATCTAAACCGATTTGATCTTTAGGCTTTTCTTTGAAAGCAGCTGCTACGTCTGTAGACTTTTTCTCTGCAGGTTTTTTTTCAGCTGTTTTTTTTTCCTCCGGCTTCTCAGCTGTCTTTTTCTCTTCAGGCTTTTTTTGCTCCGGTTTTTTTTCTTCTGGTTCGCCTTCGAGATTAAACTCAATCACAACCGAATTTTCTCCTTTAGCGTTCTTGGCTGTGCACTTGTATTTACCGGCATCTTCAGGCACAATTCTATCAATTTCAAGTATGATCACATAAATGTTTGTTTGACTGTCATCAATGTCTATCAAAAAGCGACCTTCGTTCTTGATCGTTTTTCCGTCTTTGGTCCAAACAACTTGAGGTTTGGCTTTGGATCCACAATCAACTTCGAACACAATACGTTGGTTCTTGTTCTCTTTGATTATTCTCGGTTGTCCCAAGAATACTGGTTTATCCTCTTGACTTAAATTATAAAGAAAATTTAAAAGAATATCATCTAATTTTTATTTTTAAACAGTGAATTAAAAAAAATATTATTTGGATATGGATAAAATTTTCTTAGCAAAAAATTTTTTATTTGGATTTGGCATAAAAAGATTTTTTTTAATCTGATCTTATACATTTTAGTTATTTTGATACTTTTTTAAATGTTAAATTTTAGAATGGCAATGCTTTACCTAACATTTGAAATGTTAATAAAGCGAATTATTGGATTGAAAAATTTAACTCGGGTGACCCAGCTTTATGGTGAAAAATAGTGAAATTTTTTTTAAAAATATAACTGATGAGACGCCCATTATGGAAAAAAGTCTTTCACTCCATTCATAAAAGTCAACCTAAAGTCGACAATAAGAAGCATTTGTTTATTTATATTTGAATAATGTATATTATTAAAAGTAACCTATGACTGTGTAATTTCTTTGTAATATTGTAAATATTTTTATGAAAATTAATTTAATTTTTTTTTTGACTAATATCAGTGTAGATGATCAACTCGATGCAGTAATCTCTATTTGAGATCGGAGCTGTTGCTCAAAAAAAAGGTACTAGAAATTATTATGTATTATTAATTTCATTTTATATTTTGAATAATTAGAGAGCCTTTTTTTGTTTATTTTTTAATATTTAATAAAATTTCCAATGTGGCTTAAACTTAAACAAATAAAAATAATGATTAAAAGAAGAATTTGAAGAATTGAAACATCACGAAAAGATACGAATAAATATTTTTTCAATCTATAAAATTAAATTTTAATATTTACTACTTAATAAATAAGTATTGTTCAGTTTTATTTAATAAATAGAATTTTAACTTTCTATTTCTGTTTGTTTGTTCAATTTTATAACATTTTAATGTCACTGAACTACAGTTTGAAATTTAGTATAATAGGGCAGAACACATGTTGAAAATTTTTTCTTTTTTTCTAAAGATTTTGTAACATTACATACTCTCTGCAAAAAAAAAAAATAGACTTTAATTATTGATTCAACTTTAAATGTTGCACTATGTTGCATTTACATTATGGGATATATTTAAACGATCTCTATAATTGCTTAAATGATCTCGAAAAAACAATTAAAATGATCTCCTAATTTAATAAAAATGATAGCGGAAATTAATGATTTGATCTCCAAAATTTTATTATACTAGGATACAAAAATTAAAGTAAGTAAGAAAATAGAAAATTTCAAATAAAAATATAAAAGTAAGAAAACTTTATTAATTTTTTTGTGGCGGTTCTTCAGTTGATTTTTAATTTTCATTAATTGGATTATTAATCTCTAGGTAAGTTTTTTAACATTAAATTATGAATTTGGTCATGATTCAATTTTCATTCTTTTTAAAGCTTTAATTAATTCATTTAAGCAAATTGGATCATTAAAATTAATTACACTGATCATAGTT
>PJRA01000343.1:527002-618442 GCA_016987375.1 Brachionus koreanus | reverse complement strand
AGAGACATTTTGAAGATTTTTTCCACCCAAAGTGGGTTTTGAACCCTCCACCCTCTGCCTGCATGACTAACACACAAACCACTCGGTTATACGGGCTATATTATATTAGACCTACATTAATAAATGTTGGCAATCGATTTTATTGAAATATAATCATTTAAAAATACTTTTTTTCTCAAAAAGTTCTAATACTTGATCTCATCAAAGAAAGACTACTAAAAATTTGCCAAATATAGGTCTTTAGAAAAATCAAAGACTGAAAGAGAAATAGTTGATTTAGTTTGAGTTTTGCGAAAATGCATAAATCCAACCAAGCGAAATTTCCAAGAGACATCTAGGATAAACAGTTTTGGTAATTCGAGAGACGTTCAAAACTACCTAATCGTGACGTATAGTATGTTTTAAGATTAGTCCGAAAAGACCCTAAAACGAGCTATAGGCAAGTAGCAGCAGACTTTAATTCGAAATTCAAGGAACACAAGATAAGTAGAAAAACCTTCCGAAGAGTTCTTGCAAATTCTTTGGTTGTAATCGGACTGGTTCGACGAGTCGAACTTTGAAACCCAAAATACGAGTCTTTGTCAAAAGATTCAAAAATGAAAAATATCCCCCGAAGTTTTTTTACTTAGAGTACGAAGGGCATATATATGAGGATGCATGTCTTACCAAGAAGTGGGTTGTTGCTCCATTTACACCATGTATGTTTACACACTAGAAAACAACCTAATCTTATCGGCACAGCTTTTAATCGATGTTGACCAAGAGTGGATTTTCCCACAGAACGGCACATTTGCACATACTGCCAATTGCTCCATGAAAAATAGCTGAAAATTCCGACTAACACCTGCATAAAAGCAAAAGGCGGTCATTTTAAAGCTTAAAATGATTTTGATTCTAAATTTTTGTGTCATATTTTTGTTTTGTTTAATAACAATAGTAATTGTTTTTTTTTATTTTTTTTGGGATTTTTTTCTGCTTTTCCTTTTATTTGTATTTTTTCCGTTATTCGAATAAATAAAAAATAAAGAAATAAAAAAAAATTTGGATTTTTTTTATTCTCTTTGATGAGCTTTTAATCGTAAAATAAAGCAATGTATTTAATTCAATTATTTAAAGTATTTAAAACTTTTTTGTGACATACTGGATTATAATTTTTTTTAAAGATATTTTTGAATTAAAAAAACATGAAAAAATGCTAGGTGTTTATAGTGTTAAAATTTATAAATAGTCAAATCAAATTTTAACTATAATTTAAAGTGAACTATTAAAATAAATTATTTTTAATCTATAAAAATAAGCATTCGTTTTACTTATGTAATATTCATAAGATATCGTCTAACTATGTTTTATTTCAAATTTTGCTTTGACTTATCGTTAAGATTTTTATTTTTTAATAAAAATTGCTTAAAATTTCGCACAATTTTGAAAGTTTTGAGCCTCAATGTTCCTGAATTATTGGCATTTTTTTAATCTTAAAAATATTGTTAAAAACATTTTCAATTTTAAAGCTAAAAACTAATCATGTGCAGTAAAAAAAAATTAGGGTTTGTATGCTAAACAGTTTTAAATGTTTAAAAAATAATTTATTATCATATCTTTTTTCGTTTAGCTATGAGCTTATTTAATTTTTCAAGATATATGGTTAGTTTAAATATTTTTCGCCAATTTTTTAGTCATTTAAAAAATTAAAATTGAAAAAAAAAAAATTGGCTTTTTTTATCTTAGAAAAAAACTATAGAAACTCTTTTTTTTTGTATTTTTATTAACATTTATTTTTATATCATTATTTTTCAACTTTAAAATTTATTTTAATCTTTTTATGAACTTATTACAGTTGACTGAAAGGAAGGACTAAGTTCCATTCCAAACTGCCAAGGTTTATAACCCAAACTATATTTTTAATAATAAATAAAAATATTTTTTGCATCTAGTCATTGGAAATTCTAAGTGAAAATAGTTTTTTTTTAAACATCTAGAATAAAATTGCAAAAATTAATTGATTTTTTTAGAGAAATATTTAGATGATGTTAAACAACAATTATTGCTTCTCTATATTTAATTCTTTGAATCAGTTAAAACTTAAAACATATTGCTTTGTTACATAATTTAGAATATCTTAAATATTACATCTAAATAGAATTGTTTTTATCTATTAGCTTTTTCACTTAATTAAGAATTGATGGAAGAAAACTTTTTTCTCAACTTTTAGCTTTAAATTTTAAATAAAGAGGTTTTTTCTTACACAATATAATGTAGTTTTTTCAATTTGAAATTTTTCAAAAAATAAGTAATTTATTTCGGTTGGAATCATTATCTGAATGAATTCAGCGTTTATTTATACAAAAAACCATTCAAGTTATTTTTACTTTTTAGTTTGGTTATACTTTTCTAATTGGTTCGAGTTTTTTTTGTTTGACTCTCAAAAATAATTGAATTTAATTTAAAACAATCTCTTAATCACTTCATTTTGTGTAATTTTTTTTCAAATAATTCTTACTAATTCTATCTAGTGATTTGATTTGAAAGAATAGTTAAATGAAATCTAAAAATTACTTTAAATATTTTGGATAAATATTAGCAGACCGATATAAAGGCATAGATGCCGATTTTATGCTCATTCAGGCATATTAATCAATTTTAAAATATAAACAGTATGACTGAGTTTTACTTTAAGATGGTTAACCTCGTTAACTATAGTGTCTACTAATTTTCTGGTTTTTGCTTCTTATGTGGGCTTTATTTAGGCAATTAGACCTGAATATGTCCTTTCTGAAATATTAAAATCTAATATCAAACAGTGTAATTGAAATGAGGTTAAATTTGTAAGAGATGCAGTGGTACGGAAACGATGTTTTATTAATAGTTTTGGATATTAATTAAATGACCTTAGCTTAAATATTTTAAATTTTTTTTACCTGTCCAAATTTTATTTGGTATTAAGAGAAATAAAAATCGCTGAAAGTTTGTTTTAAACAAACATTAATCAAAAATGAAAACGAGAGAATCTCATTATTAGTTTGGTACTGGCTAAATTTATAATAAACAATACGTGTTTATTTTAAATTAAAGAAGAAAGCTATTTTTGTTTGGGTTTTTTCATTAGTTTGTATTTAGCCGATTGGCTTCGCTTAAAATGAGATTCGAAAGGTGGTCCGAAGGTGAAAATGGATTAGAGAGTAAAAATCGGACTAGATTAAACCAAAATTTATATAAATGAAAAGTTGCCAGAAATCAGCTAATATCAGTTTATTTTTAGTTCAATCACTTACAATATTTTTTGATTGATATTATTATAGATTAGCATTGATGGACTAAATATACTGAAGCCTCTCTATAATAAGCATCTTAAAAATTGGAATTGAGTCCAATTAAATCGTAACCTTTTCTCTAGTCTAAATTTCAAACAAAATATTAGAAAAGTGTGAAGAACTGGATATTTCTTGTCTAAATTTCTGAATGACCATAGCTAAAGTAAATTTCAATTTCAATTAACAAAGAATAGACCAAGCAATACAAAAATTAGAAAAGAATGGATCAGATATTGATTATTATCAGCAGTAGTCATTGGTGCACATGTTTTTGCAAATAATATTTGAATAAAAATATCTATCTTAAACAGATTAAGAATATTAAGTTTTAGAATAAATAAATTTTTCGTTTATGCTGTTTCTACTAGAAATAGGTTAAATATTTGGGCAAATATAAGGAGCTATGTTTGTGCATGAAAAAATTCTCAGATGAATTTTTGTTGGGGCTATTTGTGACAAAAATTTTTCAAGCTCAAAAAGATTATCAAAGATTTTCAACTGTTTGGTGCTTTATAAATCTAGATTGTGAAACTAAAACAATAAAATTTGAACTCATGCTAGTTTTAATTAATCAAACAAAAATTTTGTGAAATTTTTTAAATGAACTTTAATTTTACGGTATTTAAATTGTTTTCAAATATATCTAAGTGATCCAATTATACAAGTATTAAATTTGCACTAAATCAAAATTTTCAAGTTTATAAATTTGTTTTTACTTAATAAAAATGCGGCTAGTTAAACGCGCAATATAAACTAATTATTTTATTGTTATTTTATCTCATGAAAATTTCTCCTAATTTCTTAAGCTTTTTTTTTTATTTTTTTAAAATAACAAGCTTATCATTGATTTAAATACCACTAAATTTAAGGTTACAAAAATATATAGTGTAAAAATATTTTTTTATTATTGCAATTGAATTAGATAAAAAAAAACATATGAAAATATTTGAACTAAAGACTATTTCCGGTCGGAACATTAATCAAACTTTTTGGATTCTACTCATTTTCTAATTTATCTATAAGAATTAAAGTCAAAACATTGAGTTGGTGTTAGATTTCCTTTTGAACCTTCATATAATTCTTTAAATTTAATAAATCAAATCTTGGGTATTAAATTACCTTAACTCGCCAAGTATCAGGTGAAAAATACATACATAAATATTTTATAGATATATGAATATATATATATATCAAAAAGCAAAACTAATATTTAAATTTTAAAATATATATTTTGTTTGACTTATACCAAACCGTTTAAGATAAGAATCGTTTCTTTTATGATCTAAATTCAAATATTAAACTAGATTATATAAGAAAATTTTTATTTTAAGTCTTGTAAAATTTTAGATTTATGAGTTTGTGTTTTAATTTTAAGTTTTGAGTAGTCTCATCTAGAAGATCAATATTTTTAGCTTAGTCCAGTGGCTCGTGACTTTTAAATGGGTTCGATATATTAAAATTTATTTTTATTTTTAATTAATCAATTAAAGCATTTTAAGGCCCAGCTACAAATAACAAATCTAGGTTTCATGGCTGTGTTTTTTGCATTTTAAAGCTTTTAAAGTTTTTTTTATTTTCAAATTGAATGAATAGCAGATGCTTAATGAATTTTAGACTCAAGTGACGACGCATGTCAAAAGTTTAAACTATTTTACGAGTCTTGAGATAAGTATTTGTCATCTAGAAACATTTTTTCGGTCGGCTAAGTAAAGTCTAAAATTAAAAAAGTGCATTTCGGCTTTGGTTGCCCTAATTTAGCTGAGCTATTCATTGCTATTCGTGTTGGCCCTTGCCTGACACCTCAAGCCAATTTTTTTAAGAGAAATACAAATCAAATTCAAATCAAGTTTTTGGTACTTTTAAAATTTTTTTGACTTTAAAATTAAATTAAGTTTTGCTTTGAAAAAAATTTATTAAAAAATAAAAAAATATCAATTTTAGAATTAAAATATATATCAGTGGGATGGGAAATAATTTATTCATGTATTTAATGTTAGGCTTTCGTGAGCTAAGCATTTTATTAATCCAAAAAGATCGATTTATAGCAATAAAAGTACGCAAAATAATGAGAATAAACCAATTTTTATTTTTAGATAAAAATATTTAGATTTGAAATTTCGGCCAAAAAGTTTAAGTTTGTTGAAATGAAAACCCAAATAAATATGACGTTTGACATTTTTTTTTTCAAAACAAATATTTTAAATATTTTTATCGAATAGGTCTCAAAAAACAATACCTATTACTTTTGGACAAGCAAAAATTAATAGATACTACTAATTTTATGATCGCTTTTTCTTTTTTTCTTTTTGGTTGCTTTTAAATCTGAAATCCTTTCAGTCAAAAGATGTTTTTTTCGTTTTAATTACTACAGATATCCTTTCGGCTCTTATTTTAGCTTGCTCATTTACGTTCTAGATAAATTTTCATTTCAAATAAATTTGCCTACTTGAAACTTCTGTCTAAACAGATTTGTTTTTAGACTTAATTATTGGAAACCTAAAATTTTTATTTTACTTGATAATTTATAGCCAAATCAATAGTATCAAGAAACAATTTTAAATAGAATTTGTTTCTAGCCTCAGACTCAATTATTTTTATCAATGTCGTAAATTTTTGCTACCTCTTTTATTCTAATAATTCAATAGTCACTTTAAAAGATCAAAATTAGATTCAATAAAATTTACTACTGCAAATGTAGTTGATAAAAAGAGATTCTAAACAGGTTAATAAAAGAGTAAAATCTACTAGATAAAAGAGCTCTATATTTAACGAAAAAACAATCAAGTATTAGATTAATTAATTTCTAAATTTTTCAAAACTGATTTGAAAAATATTTTTTTTATAATTAATTTTTTTAATTGCTCTAATGTTTGCCTTTGAAAATATTTTAAGCAAGGACTTCACATTTAGAAATTGTTCTAATTAGACAAAAAAGTATACACATAAATATCAAGACATTTTTCAAGAATGAATTTATGAAAATTTAATGCTAAGCCCTTTAACTTTAGATTCGATTGTAATAGTCAAAGAATGTTTCATTTTAATTATTCAGTGAGCCCAAGTGAATCAATACATTTGAGTTAGACTTTTTCTTATTTGAGCTTTGAAAGTTTAATTATTTTTGCTTTAACTAAATCTAGCTGGAGAATAAAAGGTTGGTTTTTTGAACGAATTCAAACAAGTCTAATAATTTATATTTGAATACAGCATGATCGATTAATTAATTTCGTGTTTTTTTTTGCTGTTAGAAAAAAATGATTTGGGCTTTGAAGGCTTTCGTGAAATAAATTCATTTTTAACCTTAAATTCAAATGTTTGATTATTTTTCATTCAGCTGACCTATAAGTCTAGATTTCCTCTTCTTTTTTTTTTCTAAATAAAACACTTATCTATAAAAGAGTGACAAATAGGTGAAAATTGCTTAAATTTTATGTCCAGGTCGAAAAAATTTGGTTTGATTTCCCAAAATAATTCCCTATTAATGAATTAAAAATAATTAATATTATTCTAGTTTAAAGATACAAAGTGATCTGTATATCCCGTTCAAATTAGACCAGATTCAGCAAATTTTAGGATAAATCTACCGGAATATTATAATAAAATACAACTTAAGAAATGAAGGTCGAATTGAATGAAAAATTTAAGAGTTTTATTATCAGTTTCTAGTGATTTATTTTTTATTCAGGCTACTTTTATTTACGATCAAAAAAACAGCATTTAAAATAAGCTTATCTAGTAGTAGTATTAAAATTTTTTGAATCAATTCTTATTTAGTCTCTATTACTCAATAGGCAGATCGATAAAAAAAATCTGCTTGTGAAGATTTAAACTGCCTGCAGAGAGAACTTTGAGTTTATTTTATAAAAATAAATTATTTTTTAAAATATTTTAATTCTAAAAATCTGACAATTGAAAAAAAATTAAATTTTGTTTTTTTGTCTCATTATTTTTTTTTAAAAATATTTAGAAGTTAAATCTAGAAATAATGATGTTGAAAGTTAAGTGGAATTTCTCATAGGTCTTAACTATTTGATTTGAACGAAAAGCTTTTTTTGCCAAATGAAGAATCAAATTCAGATGAAAACAGCAATAAAATCGAGTTGTAAAGTAGTTTTCAAGGTAAATTCTTAATTATCCAAGTAGCGAGTGAGCTCATTGAATTTAAATTTGGCAATGACTAATTTGTTTATAGTTAAATTATCAAAAAAGTCGGTTTTTAAATTTAAATAAATCAAAATTAAAAATTTATTTGTTGCTTTAACAAGGAGGAACAACTCTATTTAGTCTTAATTAAGTTTAATGGCTTTTCAAATTAAATTATGAACTAAATTCTTCTAAAACACTCAGTAAAGATTACCTTTAAATTGTTTTTTTTATTTTTCTTGTTGAGCTTTTTAAAAAATTTTCGACCATAAGAAAAATTTGTACAACAAAACCCATCAGGCAATAGAGTATTCCAAATTAGTGCCACATGAGAACCATTCAATAGTTAAATAAAATTTTATTTTAATATGATTTTATTCTATATTGTGCTTAGTATTTTTTTTCTATTATTGAATAAATTATTTTGTCTCAAATTTACCAGTGAAAAATTTCTTTTAAAAAAATTTCTTTAAACTTTTATTCAAAATGTTGGCTACATCTCACTTAATTATTTTTACATGACCATTCGAATAGGTCATGTTAATTTAATAAAATTAATTTTTTCATTTAGAGCATTGTTCGCATCAAAAACCATTCAAGATAAAAATTGAACATATTTTAACGATGTCAATGTAGATTTTTATCTTTTAGATTAAATTTTTTATGTTTGTTTCAAATTTTATTAGGCTTTTAAATCAAAGTTTGACTTCAAGATGAATTGATTTGAGTTGGAAAAATTACATCAAATTTTTGACTCTGATTAATATCTTTTAGCATGTATTCATTAAACAATGTTTCATAAGAAGATTGTTGCAAATCATCAAACTAACTAAAAATGAAAGAGCTTTAATGGTAAAAATATAACTTAGGTGTAGAAATTAGAACTGCATAGGGAATAGAAAGATTAAATTTTGTTATAATACCAAACACAAAGTGGTGGCAAAGTATTGTATAGAGGAGAGCAGTTGGTAAATTTTCAAAAGTGCAAAATTAAAAAAAAGCGCAGTTTGATTTCTTTCAAGTCAGACTTTTATTTGAATGAAAAATTGTCTGACAAATGATACAAAATTAGGGCATAGCAAAGCAAAAATTAAATTTATTTAAATCAAGATAAGTCTCGAGTCGAATAGGCTTCTAGTTATGCGATTTGTAGAATAATTCATATTGTGATAAGAACTATTTTAAAGCTTAGATTCAGGTATAAATTAATTTAGTAAAAATAAAACACAAACAACGATACTCTTGACCTATGTATTAAAAAAAACGAGCGCTTGGCTTTTTATTCAAAATATTTTTGCCCCGACTCCTGGTTATTTGAATGTAAATTGGGCATTGCTAAAATGGTTTAGAGATATTTTTTCGTTGCTCGACTCGTATCGGATTAAGGTTTTCTTTTCCGTAACTAAATAGGTAAACTAATAATGAACAAAATTTATTTTTTTTTGTTTTATTTTTTTTTTTGAAATTCATTTATTGCTCAAAAGCTGACGTAAATAAAAGAGCAAGATTGAAAATAATAAAGTAATATTTTTGTTTGGTTAGTTATATAATTTAACTTGTATTCGTAATAAAAAATATTTTATTTAAAACAATATTATTTAAATTTTATTTATAGAACTCAAGTTTGGTTTAAATGAGTTCATAAATTCAGAATTTATATCAATTAATTGAATGAAATTTACAGATGACTGCTTACTCACGAGTTTTTAGATGTTTAGATATTAATTTTAAAAAATCTATTTATTTTTTTTGTCTTAAATAATAAAAAAAAAAGACTGAGTGAAAATTTAAAATTCAAATTAACCAACTCTTCATCAAAACTATAAATATGACTGCTTTCATTTTTCTTCAAACTTCTCAATAAGTTTTTAAGCTTTTAATTTTCACTAAATTCGATTTTGCATCCAACAGTCTAAGTCTAAGCTTCTTTTTTTCCCACCAAAGAAAAAGATAATTAATTCTTTGAAATTTTTTTTCTTTGCAATAAATTTTTGGCAATCAAAAACCTATCACAGTCATATTAGATTTAAATTTAAGCAAATTTAGTCTAAATAGCCATGGCTCGTTAATCAAATTAGTTTGTACGTTGTTCATTTACAATTTGGGCTTTGCCATGCACATTGTTTGCAAAAAGAAATTAAAATTAAATTTTAAAAATATTGGACATAAGTTACTGTTAATTTATTGACAATATTTTTTGATGAAAAGCAAAACCTATCCAGCCATAACAACTCTAGGCTTCAAATCGAGCAAAAAAAATGTGTTCTTTATTTATACAATTTCCAAAGCGTCAAATGTATTTTTAATTTTTTTTTCTAATTTTATTTAAACCAGCAAATCTTTTTAAAATAGCCTTTGAGGCAAAAAGTGTTTAAATTAAAAAATGAGTTTAATTTTGAATGCAGCAGTTCAATCGAGCACTAGGAAATGTCTGATCAAAATTTTATTCGTTTTTAATTTGCAATCTTTTATCAATTGACAATTTCCTAAAGTAATCTTTGTCTGCATCATTCTAATATCCAACAAGATTAAACAGTTCATTGTTTTTTTGTATCCGCAAGCTTAGACACATAATCATGTGACTTAAAAAAATGTTAATCTATCAAATTACATTTCATTTGGTGTCTAAAGATTATCGAGTTTTTGAATTGAATGGATTTACATCAACTTAAGCCAAATTTAAAAATAAAAAATTCAACTGTATTTTTATTATTATTATTATTATTGTTATTATGAATTCTTCATATTTGCTCATTATAATAACCTGATGATTTTCTAAAACATATGATTTCTTCTAAATTTAGAAATAAATCAATAAATTCGGTTCATAAAATGAAACTTTGAGCATAGCTCTAGACCGGCACGAGAAGATTTTAAAAAATGGGCAATTGTTGTTGTGTGCTAAGAAACGGTGATAAGAAATTCAAGTCGTCTCAGAGACCTGGCCATAAGCGAACCTATTACAAATACGGTGATGACGAGTATGACAACGACGATTATGACGAAGGAACGCTGGACTATGATCGTCAGACGACCAAGTCTGACTTGTCGTCACAAATTCGGCCCAAGTACGACCAAAAGCGACCCAGAGCAAACCGCTTGCTTGACAAAGCTATCATGAATCAACATCAACAAAACAATCCACAACTGTGCTCTTCCTCTTCATCTACAATCCTCCTACTCAAACAAAGCCATCTAGTTCAACCAAGTAATTTGGAAAAAAAATTTAATTCTGATCTCGTCTCTAAAATGTCCGATTTGAAACAAAAATCGCAAACTGTTCTCCTAAACCACTCAGAGAGCTATAATCTAGCCTTGAAAAAAATAAAATCTGTTAGTTCACTTGGTAGTAAGAGTAAGAGATGGTCTGTGATTAGCAATGACCTAATTGATAGTATAAGTAGTAGGCTAAATGAAGATAATTCTAAACCCTTACTAAGTGAGCTAAGCGATGTGGACGATGGTGTCGATATGGGCGACGATGCTTTGGACAATGCCTCCGATTCCAATAGTCCAGATAGCATTAAAGGTATCAAAATGCACCTAGCTGTTAGAATAAACAACTAATACTTGCACATTTAATTCTGCTTTAATATCAAACTGCAGCTAATTTTAATTCTAATCAATCAATATTTAATTAACACTAAATTTAATTTGCAGTGTAGATGATCAACTTGATGCAGTAGCCTCTGTGTCAGATCGGAGCTGTTGCTCAAAAAGGTACTTGAAAAGGAGATTAGCTCCTCCCCATTATCCACTAGGATAGAATAGGGTAAAAAAAAAAATTTTTTTTTGAGGCATCTTGATTATTTTTTAATTTAACTCATTGCAACAACAAAAAAATTAAATTTCAAAATTTTTTTAAAAATTTTTTTTTTGAGTGCGCAGGTCATTTAAAATTGCATGTATTAAAAAAATTAAGAAATTTTCATCATTGATGTTACATTAAAATTTTTTTAGATTTTTCACATTAAACATAAACTAATTAATACTGAATTAAAATTTTAAATCACGCTAAAAAAAAATTAATTAAATTAACATAGACTTTTAGAGCTTAAATTTAAAAAAAAAAAAAAAAAAAACATTTTTTTTCCTTATGCAAAATGCAACTTTTTGTTTTTAAGACAGCTTGACAGACAATAATTCATCAAGCGACCAGCTAATTGTGAACTCAATTTCATCGACAGTGATAACAACCAGCAAAAGCAGCTATGCCGACGCGACACCAAAGCTCATTCAGTCTAGTCACTCGATGAAATCGTCCATTGAAGATTTGACGTCAAATTCCAACCTGGACGAGTACGAGCCGAACAAGCGACGCCTGGTCTATCAGAAGCGAAACTCGAATTTAAATCACAGTCTAAATGAAAGCGACCTGGTTAGTAATGGACGCGTTGGCAAAAAAAGAAAGCTAAAGCAGCGAAAAATAGAGCTGATGGACGACGCTCTTAATAAATCGTATCATGAGGACGATGAGTACAACAGTGACGATTTAGAGGGAAATAAACTTAAAAAAAACTATGTAAATTACAGATCATTGCAAAAGTCCAAACGATCTATAAAGAGCCTCGAACAAACAATCAAAAATTCGAAATCAATTGAAAAATGGCTGAACGATTTTGAGAAAATAAGCGAGCTCGAGTCGCCCCAGTCTACTATTCAAAGGTGCCATTCGACACCAAACGACGAATTGTACTCTTTGCTCGAAGACTCGGACAATGACGAGCTGACTAAAAAATTTATCGATTCGGTGCCAAAAAATTTGCTCGATTGCATACTTAGTCTAATGGAGCTTAATTCTAAACAATCAGTGAGACGTCAAGAAGGTGAAATGTTAAATTTTATCCAAAAGTTTGTCTTTCCCAAATCGCTGGCGAACGCCGATGACATAAATTATTTGAAGCATATACTTAGCGAGAACAATTTTACTCTATTTGTCGAACAGCCAATTTTAAACAAGCTCAGCTCCAATTTCATTTTAGATTGTGAAAACATAAGAATTAATTTAGTAGAGAGCTGTAGCCAGATTGAAAACAACATGGAGGATCAGCTCTATATAAACTATGTGAATGACAAGCAAATATTGCTGCTTGACCAGGACAAAGTAAAGTACATACTTAAAAAAGAGAAAGAATTGAGCCAAGCGACAAATTTGAACAATCAAGGTGTGCTGGAAAGCTTCAGAGAAAAATACATAAACAGCAGCAATTTTCACGTTGTTCAATCGTTGCTAGACATTTGCAAGAAATGTCACAATTCAAAAAATTTGTCCAATTCGTCGTCCTCATCAACTTCAAGCACGCCTATCGTCAACAACTCCAACTCCGACTCAAATCTAATTCCCATACACTTTTCTCATCTAAATGACAAACTATTTTTGTGTTTTTTAAGCAACTTTTCTTGTAAATTAGTAGAAAATTTTCTTCACACAACAAACAATTTGAATCAATCGCAGCTTAGTTTAAATAGTGCTGGCTTTATTCGCAAGCACAAAATGGACAATTCATTTTTATATGTCACCAATGAAACAGACTTTAGATCTTCTAATTTTAAATTGTATCTAAAGCTCGGCCAGTGGCCTACTAGTTACGATTTTACAACACGTCTTAAATTTATAAAGCGGCAAGCTTTGCTTGAGTACATAAGCAAAAACACTTGCTTGATCACAAGCAAATCTAGCAGAGATGAGCTGGACATGAGCTATGACGAATTTAGTGCAGAGAAATGGACAATTGAGACCAGGCTAGCCGAAACTGTGATATTCAAGTCATTGAGCAATCATCAAATGTTCATCTTCTATTACTTGTTCAGTGTGCTAAACAATCTCAAGACCATAATAGAAGATAGACATGGACTGGGCATACAAAGAGACGAGAGCTTTATTGGCCACAGGGTTTTGTTACATCATTATTTAAGATTCATGGATTTAAAATGGGATTCAATGAAACTTGAGCCTGTTCGATTGCTTCTCAATTTCAGTGCATATTTAAGAGCTTCAATTAAAACCTACGGTTCGCTCAATCGTCCCTGCTTTTTTGATCTAAATCAAGAGATACTTATGGATGAAAGTGAAGTTAATTCTAAGCTAGACGAGTTCGTCGACTTGCTTAACAAGAGCGAGCTCTATTTTAAAAAAGCCTCGAAGCCCATCGATTTAAATGTTCAATTTAGACAACTAGCACCAAAACAAAACAATAAAATATTTAACGAGTATTTGAGTGACTTTTTTCAAATATTGTTTGATCAATTTAAGTCAAAGCGTGATCATTTTAAAATGAATGAACAAGTTCTGATAGACATTCATGATAAGGTTCTCAAAAGCAACGAGAATTTGAACTCGTTGCTAGTCAATCAGCAAGCTCATATAGACATATCGGCCGCTTTGTTGTCCAAATTCGAATTCTATGCTGAATGTGTGCACAAGTATTTGCCACAGATAAGACAGCACAACCAATATTTGCTATTCCATTACATTTGGACAATGCAAGTGCAGTACTTGGCGCCATTTTTTAACTACATATGTGATTTGTACAAATCTTATAATTGATCAACAAATATTGTTTTGCCGTAGAATTCCGAACTATTTTTTTAAAGAAGTGAACGATTTAGCTAATGCATGAAAATGCTGAAATATAATTAATTAATTAATTAAATACAGAATCAATGTGAAAAGAATTAATTTTTTTTGTTGTTTTTATTGCAATTCTTTTAAATAATTTCTTGTTTTTTTTTTAAACTTAAAACAAAAAAGAACACTACGAGTACAATTTATTAAAAAGTAAAAACAATTAAAATTTTAATTAATAATAAAATATTTATTTTTGATATGAATTTAATAAACTTATACTAAAATTTGAATTTACTTTTTTAAATTATTTAATTAATTCATTTGTTTCAAAAAGTTCAGCAACAAAAAAAAAAACTTCAAAATTACAGATTTTATTTTTTCTCACATAAAAATCGTTGAAAATTTTTTCACAAATTCAATTCAATACATCCTGCACATGCTATAATATTGTTAACTTTGAGCGCATGCTCTAATAGCGTAATCAGGCGTTTAGCTCCGCATCAAACACTGAAAGCCTTAGTTTAATGCGTCATCAAGACTAGATTTTTATTCATAAAAAATTATTATTCATATATAAATATACTTGAGGCTGTGAAGGGTTAAATTTTCCAATATATGAATTTTATCTTTTTTGTTCAAAATAATAGAGATTTAGATTTAACTCATTTTGTTCACAGCTGTTAAAATTTGTCTTTTATTCAAAAACAAAAGCAAATTCAACTTAGATTTTTAAAATACTCCAGAAAACAGTGAAAAATATTTTTAAAGGATTGTTTGTTTGATGCTGAACACTTTTTTTTAAAGAATGGTTCGGAAATTAAATTAATAATTAACTCTAAAATTTCCATAGATAGTCATAATTGAATAGCTTTTTTCCAAACAATAACTCATCAAAATCTATTTTCTAATATAGAATAATGTCAAATAATTTTTTTATTCAAAAATAATTAGAATTACGGTTGTATTTATTTAAAAAAAAATGAACATTCAGTTATAAAATTTGAGAAATCCATAACAAAAATTTTAATGAGACCCAAAAAAATCTATGCCCAGGGATCTTAAAATAACTAACCCTTTAAAAAGTTGTGCTCCTATTAGACCCAAGTATATTCAAGCACAGTTTCTCCACGAAGCAAAGGCAATCACATTATATTCACATTACAAAACCATTCATTCATTTATGTCTCTATTTTATTTCTGATATTATTTTTTATAAAGAATACTTTTAAATACTTCACAAAAAGCTTTGTTTATTTGCTTTTCAAATCTTTTGTTCGACCTCATCTTGAGTTTGCAGTAGGGGCCCTGAAAAGGTTCAAAGGAAGTTTTCGAAATTAGTTCCAAAGGTAAAGTCAAAGCCGTATATTGAAAGGAGGGAGGCTTTAGGCTGAACAACAGAAGAAGAAAGACTCAGACGAGGGGACCTTATTTAGCTTCGCAAGATTCAACATCGACACGATAGGCTCCTGCTTATCAATGGTACCCAAACACTTGCCTCCAATAATTTGGACAGTCTTGCAGGTGGTACAAGAAGAGAAGAACTTTCAATTGAAAGACAAATTTTGCATCGCCTGTTATAATTTATTTCTTTACGAAGCATTACAAATACAAGCATCTTTAAAAATAGAGTCGACAAGCAACTTGGCTTTAGATAAAAACTAGACTGAGGCTGTTAAAGCAGGGCGTCTGACGGTGCAATTGCTTGAGATTCTATCCTTACAACACTACTTACTACTACTACTACTAACGGGCCATAAATGGTTGTCCTAAAGTTCATGTATAAAAAAACATATATGATATAAAACTGAAATTTAGAGAATTTTTATTTTTTTCCTCTAGTTTCTAAAATTCATATTTTTATTGAAACTCATTTTCAAAATGTATAACTCTGGCTTTTTATTGACCCTTTACTACGACCTTAGTTGTCCTCATATGACACCATAAATATGTTGCTAATTTAATATACAATTTTGTAGAGAATTATTTTTTGATTAAAATGACCGATAGATTGTTTTTTTCTGTCTAGTTTTCAAGAAGATATAATCCAAAAAATACCACTAAAAATGATCATTTAAAGACTATTTTTAAAAATTGATAAACCTGTGCGCTTTTTTGTTTTTATCGAATAACTTTTGATGTATTAAATGTTTTATCCTCAAATTTTAGGCAAAATGAAAACACCATGACTATTTTATTTATGATCTATCTTATTTATAAAAATCTAACAGTTGGCTTTATTTTTTCATATAATTCTGTTTTTTTCTACTGTAAACCATTACTTATAAATCATAGAAATTAAGTCAACTTCAAGCAAGTTTTTTAAATTTCTGAAAATTTAGCTAAATCTATCTAAATCTCTGAACAAAGATTAAAAGAAATTGAAATAAATTTTTTAATTTTTAGAGCCTCAAAATTGTTTTTAAAACCAAAACTAGCGACTTTGAAGATTTTGATCGGTTATATTAAAAACTTGTACTTATTGATTTTATTTAGCTTTTAGGAACAAAAATGTTTTTATTTATTTTAAATACATTTAAATAAAAGTAGAATAAATTGAAAAATTATCGACTTCCTCGGCTAAGAGTAGCCCAGATATTTTGAATTGCCACAAATGAATCATAGGCTTCAGTAATAATAAATTTTAAATGTCGCACTTCAGTTCCTTTACCCAAATCAAATTCAGCCATTTGAAGATTTGAATTTTCGTTTTTAAAAGCTAATTTTAAAAAATCTAATTTTTATTAATTCTTTTTAAACAAATATAAATTACATTTTTCATGTACTATTTCGAAATCGACTGGATTGGATTTGATGCTTTTTTCAATGATGAGATTTCTTACTAAAATAAAAAATCAATTAAAAATTTTATCTCAAAATTTTTAGCTCTCTACTTTTAAAGCTTGTTAAACTTATATCTTTAACTTGAACAATTTGTGGAAATGAAATAGTTAGAGACTGTGGCAAGAGCCCAGTTGTCATCCAAAAAGTTCCTGAATTTCTATAAAATAAAATAGTATGATAGAAAAAGTCAATTTAGATTAAATTCTTAAATCTACCCATCGATAACATTAGATGCTGGATGATTCTCATCGTTTGATATAGCAACTGAAACATATGCTCCCGTTTCTTCTAATGGTAAGTCTTTCATTTTTTTTAGCACTGAAAACTTATTTCAAAATTCGAGCTAAAAAATTTGAATATCTCATTTAATTTTTATGTATGAGAAATTTTTTGCAACCATAGAAACAATCTTTTTTGAATGGTGTCGTTCAAATGCTTGTCTCATATCGTCATTTTCTTTTTTAAAAATTAATTAAAAAAATAATTTCAAATTTTTATTTCTTTTTTTCAATTGAAAATATTTTTTTTAAATTTTAATCAAATATTTTTGTTAAAAAATTGTATGTATTTTCCAATTGAGGTGGTAAAAATATAGAACCAGAATATATCAGTAGTGATAAGATTATCATCATAATAGCGTTGAACAGATATTTCTCGCTTGTGTTCAAGATGTTTAACGCGGTCACCAAACTGTATTGCATATAAATCCAATTGAGAAAATTGAAGAATTTTTTTATCGCTTCCATCTAAAATTGAATAAAGCAATTTAGCCATGAAAAAAATACATACTAATTAATCAGCACTAACAGAAAAAGATGAATAATTTTATGATGAAAATTGATAGTCCTAAGTTCTAATGTTGCAAACCTTCAAAAATGAATGTTAAAATTTTAGAATTTAAAGATGCATAAAAAAGATTGTACACGATATAAACTAGCAAATCTTCACTTCTAGTTTTATTTGAAAATTATTCATATCAAATTAATTTTTCAAAATTAAAACATGGAGCCCGAAATTTATGCCAGAATTAAACCACTAGACTATAAATACAAAAATTGTCTTGCTAAAAATGACAAGGAATTAATTCTATCTCTGCCAGTAAAAAACCTTAACTTTTATCTAGGATTTTTACTAAATTGTTTTTTTTTTTGTTTAATAGGAAAACCATAAATACGGCACTAAAAGAACTGTAATTAAAAAAAGATATTTTTTTCAACAATTTTAAAATTGATCCTTTAAATTTAAGCAAATTTTTTCTTTCAATAAAATATTCGATTTTAATTCAACTCAAATTGATTTAATTAATCAAGTGTGTAGACCATCTGTTGAGGATTTATTCAATGGAATCAATTCACTCTTAATTGTGCATGGAGCTAGCAAATCTGGCAAAGAATATACCATTTATGGTAATGAAAAAGACAACGGAATCCTCCAAGCTAGTTTATATCACTTGTTCCATTTAATTGAATCCAACACAGGCTTTTGTGAAGTATTTTAATATAAAATATCTTTTAAGCATAGCAAAGTTATTGTTTAAATTATAATTTAAGGTAGTTTCTAACCAAATTTCTTCTGATTCCGACGAAACAAGTAGTTTGTACAAAAAAATTCCAGATTATAAGTGGTATCAAAGGGTTCCTAATGATCAAAATACAGTTTTTAGTGGAGTAAAAAAATATTCTGTCTTTATCAGCTATACTGGACTAGTCCACAATGAATTTATTGACTTGTTAGACTTTGAAAACTCGGCAAAAAAAGACAAAGCTAGTGAAGTAAAAATTGAAAGCATAAATGATGCCGTTGATTTGATTTTATTTGGCTTGGGATCTAGAAGTGAGTCGATTAGTCATCGAATTTTGACAATAAAGCTTTTACTTGAAAAAAATCGCTATTCTAAATTTTCAATTGTTGATCTTGCCTATCAGAACAATAATCTAAAAGAACATGAATGCATCAAATCTTCTCTAATGGCATTGAGAAATTGCTTTGAGTATTTGAAAGAAAAACGACATGGCAGCCCTAAGATACCCTATCGGGAATCAAATTTAACATGGGCCCTGAAAAACTTTCTCTGTTCAGATTCAAGAATTAAAATTGTTCTTTGTTTGAATCCTTCCAATGAAGAGCTACAGCATACTTGTGTAAATTTTTACACAAAATTATTAATCAAAATTAAAGTTTTTTTGTTTAAAGAATGTTCTTAAGTTTGCAAATATTAAATACGATTTTGATTCGAATGCTACTTCAACGCCAAAAATAGCTACAAATTCATCTTTTTTTAAAAATTTTGCAGAATATGAAAAAATAGAAGATGAAGAATCTGGCCAGGAATTATATGAACAATTTGAAGCAGAAGAAGAAAACGAAACAAATGATAAAATTGGTGATGAAAAGTTGACAGATATGCGGCATCAAGATGTAGCAAGGCTAATCAAAAGGCTGAATGAACTTCAGCCTAAAATCAATTTGATAAAGTTCAACAATTCTTTTGATAAAAAAATCAACGAGTTAATAAATCAAATTGAATTATGTCTAAGCCAGCATTCAAACATAAAAAGACGCAAAAGTTCTGCGACAACACTTGGTAATGAGACTGAATCATTGACTAAAGTAAGCACTCTGAGAACAGTCAACGAGCCCATCAATAAAACCCAATCTATCCAGAGTTTAAAAAAAATCGACCCTAAAAAAGATCTCACGCCTAAAATAAAAAAAATATCCAACCAAATAAAAAATACTTTTAGACTAAGTAGAAACGAAAATTTTGAATTTAATAATGGAGTTCCAGTTGCTAATCGACGAGGCCAAAAAAGGTCCAAATCGGTAGAAGTTTGGCTGGACCATAAGCCTCAAAATACGGCCAAATTGGACACATTGATGCAACCGATGATGACAAAAAAAAATTCTGTTAAAAAAATCGAATTTAAGGATACCAAAAGATCTTCAAAGTATGTTCTAACACATCAGCAACAGGATGAATATGGAGAAGTGATAACTAACCTTATAAAAGGAGACATAATCAAATCACCTTCAGGTGGCAGTAGTGTTATATTTACAGACATTGAGCGGTTACACTTAAAATCACCTCAGTTGACTAGGCCAAGGCATCGTAAATCATCCGGCATTCTTGAAAAAAATCCATTTATCATTGAAGACAAAGTGATTTTTCTCATTTAAATTTTCAATGTACTTATTTTTATTTTTAGTGTTCAATTGGAATTGAAGGCCATCCAAAAATAGTCAGAAATTTAACATTTAGATAATTTTTTTCTAAATTTTTTTTGTAAATATAAAAATTTTTTCAAGCACTCTTGCCTAAAATTGCTTGAATATATATATATATATTTTTTTTTTTTCTATTAAATTAAACTTTATTTTTTCAAGTATATTTTAATAATTGATAAATTAATGCTTGTTCCTGTTTCAGACCAATTCAATCTATTTACGATTTGTTTAATAATTTAATTTATAAAATAAAAAAAATATATACATATTTTTCTGTTTCAATTATTTGATTTAATTTATTCAATAATTTTTTAGAGTTTGATATATACCAAATGCTCATTTAAACTTCTAAACATTGTTTTATTTTTAAAGAATACTAAATAAAAACTGTTTATGAAAAATCATAATCCAAAATAGTTAATTATTTTATAAGGTTCAAATCATGCATTAAACTATTATTGATCGAAAAAATCAGACAAATTCATAGACGATTGTCCCAAAGCTGTAAGGCATATTGTTGCAACTGAGAAAGATGATCATTAAAAATTCTAGCGTACTGTTAAATGATAGAAAAGTATAAGGCAATATTTAATTAAAAAAACTTGACCAAAATCTAAAAAAAAATTTGGAAAAAGTTTTTGCATCAAAGTGCAATCATGTAACAAGACTAAATGGAGACTAATAATAATGTTCAGTCTCGAAAAAAAAGAATCTGAGTTTAGTAAAAAATGAAATTCTAATAAGAAGCATGTCGCAGAAAAGTATAATTAAGATTGTATTATTTAGATAAAAATTCAAGGAGAGGCTTCCATTGGAATTTGGTGCTGTATTAGTTTTTAATAGCTAATACTAATACTTAAGTCATTTTTTAAGAGCTAGTCAAGGAAAAAGATTCAAATTTTTGATTTTTGTTTGGCTAAAGGACGCATCAATCAAATAATTCAAGATTCAAAGAAAAAATCTAAGAAATTGAAAAAAAAATAAAAAATTGTATATTTGTAGAAAAAAATTTATTTTTTTTTATTAAAAACAGTTAATAGATATTTCTTTGTTGATTAAATAAATCTTAAAATCAAATTTCTTCTAATTATTATTTAGTGATTTTGTAATTTTGTAATGAAAATGAATCTAAGTTATTTAGAATCATTAAATTTGGGTTGTCTAATTAGACGATTAATTGTAGTCTATGAAATTTTTCTTTGTCTGACTGAAGGCTTGATTCTCACAATTACGTTGATATTTTGGGAACTTAATGTTATTCCTCTCCAATTGTTGCAATCTAAGAAATAACCCTTTTTTTTCAACCCTCATCGGCCTAAAATTGGAACACAAATAACCAAATATACGCTTAAAGACTGAAATGATTGAAATTTGACACAAACTAAAATATAAAAATCATTATTTAAAGTAAATGGTGAAATCGGATCAAACAACCAACTTGGCCAACTTTTATGTATATTAAAAATAATTTGTATTTTAAATGCAGTTTCAAACGACTTTAAGCCTCTTTCAAGCCTTCCTGAAAATTCAACTGAATTGTTAATTTTATTGTGTAAAACAAAAGAAGTTTTCACATTTTTGGATTCTGTTGATAAAAATAACATTTGAATAGGTCAAAAAAAGAGGCTCCATGACGACATTTGATAGTCGATATTTTTCATTCATCAGCTCTAGAAAAATATTGCTGATTTTTTATCTTAGAATTATTCCAATGAAAAACTGTACAGTAAGACATGACTCGAGGTGATCTTAATCATGATTGGTATTATTTTGGACAATTCAAGAGAAGTTCAAGAATACCAAAACTTGCTTGGAAGTGAAATCATTCAATTTATTAATTAACTAAGATTTGATCATTTTGAACAGTTCAAAAGTGTTTAGGGCTATTTTTCTGATGAAAAGCTTTACTTTTTCAGTTAAAAATAGAACTAAATTCTTCTTTATATTTACATAAAGCAAGAAGCAAATTTTGAATTTAAAATATTAAAATAAATAAACTTTTTTTATTTTTTTAAGCAATCTTAAAAATTTTTATTTATTTTCATCGTTTTCTAAAACTTCTCCGCATTCTAACCGTGCATAATCGTTAACTTTTGTATGGTTTTCATTCAAAAAATCCAATACTCTACAATTTGGTTTCATCAAAAATTCCTGATAAAACAACCTTGTTTCATTTTCGTCAATTTTGACCGGTTCATCTGAATTTATCTCGTTTGCAGGCATTTCACCGAGAGTTTGTGGCTTCATGCCAACTATATGCTGAGCTATTTGACGACCAATATCAAAAGGTTTATAATTTTCATTTCTCTGAGTTAGACTAAAATTGACTAAAGCGCCATATTTTCCAAAATGGCAATTATTCATTGGACCAGATATGGAGCCATGCATGTACCATCCCAAGTATTCATTTTCTTTTAGATTAAATATAACTGCGCGTCTAATAGACATATTTTCTCCCACATTTCCTATTGCCAAGGCAATTTGATCTCCTAATGTTCTACTTTGGTCCAAATACTTAATCTTGTTCAATTCTTCTTTATCGATCATTTTCTGAAAAATTTATTAATAAAAAAAAAAAATTAAAACTTCATATAACCAAATTTAAATCTTAAATTATATAAGTTATTGGTGACAATTTAAATTTGATAAGTGTAAAATAAATCTACTTTAGATCCGTTGACTTGAGCATTCAATAAAATAGACTTGGCCAAATGGGATGATAAATCTAAAAATTTTTCATTTCTTGCCACAAAGTCAGTTTCACAATTTAGTTCAACAATAGTAGCCTGATTTTTTTCTTTATCCGAATACAAAACCAATGTTCCTTGCTTGGTCTGTCTATTTTTTAGCTTTTCCGCTTTGCTCCAACCTTCTTTCTGAGCTTGTTCGTCCAGCCATTTTGAAGCAGCTTCGATGTTTCCATCGTTTTTTTCCAACGCTTCTTTGCATTTACTTAAAGCATAACCAGTTGATTTTCTTAGCTTGAATAAATTCGAGCTCTTTGCTTCTTGTAGAAGCCATTTAGATTCGGAAATTGTGCGAACTAATGTGGGTTTAAATTGGTTCACCAATTTAAAAAACATTTTTATTTTTTATTCAAAATTTCTAAAAATAAAATCAAATAATTTTAGATGAAATGTTACATTTTTTTGAAAAATTACTTTATTTTAAATTAAAAAAAAAAATCGTTAAAAAAAAACAATAAATGCATTAAATTATCAATCTTAGCCAATATGGGCAGCTAAAGTTGTCAATTAATGGCTTTTTTTTCGCTTATTGGGTACAGACCAAAAAATTGTCTTTAAGGATTTAAAGTTATATTTTTTTACGTCTGCTATTGCTTCCGTTCTAGACTTCAGGTAGCACTATAATTTTCAAACTTATAATTTAAAAAATTAATCAAAATCCAAGGTGCTGTTTTATATTTAAAAAGTTAAGTTAGGGCTGTTCAGTTTAGTTTGTGATGAGAAATATTAAAAAAAAATACTTAACAAAATCTTTGGGTTTTGAACGCTAATATATATAAAAAATGCATACATCATATTTTAACACAATTTTGCAAAAAGTATGCGTTCTTTGCTAAATTCAAAGCATCGTATATCGGTAACGCTAATATTGAAACTTGAATTTTTCACCAGCATAGTTTATTTATGATCAATTAATTTAATTTTTTTAATCTAGAAGCAAATTTAGAAATGGCAAGTTTGATCAAACCAATCAATAGATGCTTAGGCATGTTTAGACAAGCCAACATGGCCATGGTTGGCGTTCGATTCAACTCAACCGATAAGCCATCTGCTGGCAAAATGGATAGTCCTATTCAAAAGGAACCCGTTGACCCAAATGCTGATCCAAAAGAAACATGTAAAAGCTATTTCTAAATTTTTTTTTTGATTTTTAAAAAATTTAATTGAATTTAGACATGGCCAATCCATGGGATATTTTGTACGGTGCCGAGAGATTTGAAATTGCTATGAAAAGCAAAGGCTATGATGATCCATACGATATGGAACCTTTAAAGAGAAAAGCCGTCAGCAGCAAAGAAGAGCCCAACGTTGTACAAACTTTGGCCGATCAAAGAGTCGTTGGCTGTATTTGTGAAGCTGACACTCATCACATTAATTTTATGTGGATTTCTAAAGGAGAAACTAAACGATGCGAATGTGGTCACTGGTTCAAATGTGTTGAAAGAGAACTACCAGATTTGAGCGATTATGGTTTACATTTGGAGAAACATGCCCATCACTAAACTCCAAAATCAACCATGCTTAGAATTGTTCGAGTAAAATTATAAAAAAAAAGAAGAAACTCTAAGATCATAGCAAACAGTTTATAAATATTTTGCTAAATAAAAACTAAAAAGACTCAAATTTTTTTTTCTTAAATTTCAGCCGTCCCTATAAGCAGATTTTTTATTATCATTTATTAAACTAATAGACTGGGAATTTATTTCTAATTAATCAAAAGTGTATTTTTTTTTAATTGATAAAAATTTAGTTTTTCTTTAAAAGGAAATTTTTTCCTTGTTTAAAAAACTGAATTGTAATTTTTTTATTATGTTTTTAAAAATAAAATTATAAAATATTAATATAGAGTTCGAATTTTTTTTTAAGCTAAAAATTTAAATTAAATTGGCAATTCAAATTGAACACCAACAGACGCTGCTTTGGCTAAGCCGACAATTTCGGATAATTTAACAACCTAGAATAAAAATTTATTGAAAAAAAATTGTTTATTTAATTTTCTTATTTTGTTTACTATTCTAGCTGCTTCATCCAAGTTGTCACATGCTATAATTCTTAACTTGCTACTTGCAATTAAAGCTTTCGCATCATCGACTCTCGTTCCTTGTAAACGAACAACTATTGGTACATTTAGTTTGAGGCTCTTGGCGGCTTCTATTATTCCTTCAGCTATAGTATCACATCTCATAATTCCTCCAAATATATTAACTAAAATAGCTTGTACCTTTGCTCAAAGCAATATTTAAAAAAATTTTAAAATATGCTTTTAATTTACTCGAGGATCTGCTGTGATCAGTTCAAATGCCTCTCTGACTTGTTCGGCTGTGGCACCACCACCTACATCCAAAAAGTTTGCAGCATTTCCTCCATGTAGCTTAATTATATCCATTGTTGCCATAGCGAGACCAGCTCCGTTAACCAAACATCCAATTTCACCATCTAGACCTATATAGTTAAGATTTGCTTTGGCCGCTTTGACATCTCTCCAATCATCTTGTGTCTCGTCTTTTAGAGCAAAAATGTCTTTTTGCCTAAAGTCTGCATTTTCATCTATATTTATTTTACAGTCCATGCAAATAATTTGTCCATCGGTTGTTTCTGATAATGGATTAATTTCAAGTAAAATGCAATCTTTTTCTCTAAATAGTTTGTATAATTTTTGCATTATATCAGAAGCTTGCAATAAGGCATCTCCTGTGAATCCAAGTCTAGTGGCTAATTTGAGCGATTGTTCTTCAGTAAGACCAGTATCCAGGTTAACTGGTTCTTTAATTATGGCCTCTGGATTCTCAGCTGCGATTTGTTCAATATTTCCACCTCCTTGTGTGCTTGTAATTATAACTGGACCTTGAAAAGCACGCTCAAGAGTTATTGCAAAGTAAAACTCTCGCCTGGTAAATAGCCTTTCACAGACCATCACTTTGCTGCATGGTTTTCCTTCGCGACCAGTTTGCTTGGTATATAAACGATGACCTAGCATATTTTTGGAAACACTCTCAGCTTCATCAACACTGTAAACTAGTTTAACACCTCCTCTCATGCCACTGTCGAATGTGCCTTTTCCTCTTCCACCAGCCAAAATTTGAGCTTTGATTACTACATCTTTTCCTAATTCTAAATTAAAACTAAATAAATAAATTGAAATTAAATGATTTTTAGTCACAAACCTCCTCCAGCAGTTATTTCTTTAACTTCATTAGGAGATGTGGCTACTTTAAAATTGGGAATATTGATTCCAAACTGTTGGAGTAGACCCATTGAAACATATTCGTGTAGCAAAAGGTAATTTCTTATTTGTGATTTGTTCAACAATATGCTGTTCTTGTTTAGTTTACTCGAATTTAAAAGCTTTGATTGATAAATTTGTTAATATGTTGACTGAATAGCATGATTATTTTGTTTTTTTAAATTTAAAATCACCTGTTTCGATGCTAGACTTGATTTTTTGAATGCATTCAGGCCAAACTGAAGATTTTTACAAATATTTGCCATTTTGAACTCTTAGACAAATAAAATCTAGATTGAAATAGCAAAATTTGGTCTATAAATTAGAAATTGCAGTAGAAAATTCTTTTGTTAGATACTTCGATCCCAAAGCATTATTAACTAAAATTAAGTCGAGAAAAGATCTCTATTTGTGTACACATTAAATGAATCCAATTTATTTTCTAAAATCATAATATTCAAGCTAATAACGCTGGCGTCGCTTTATATTTGCAATTAAAAAACAGCATATTAAACTTAAAAAATAGTTTTCATTTAGAGGATATTTTGAGCAGATGTAGTTAACACAAAATTTTTGTGTCCTTTAAATAGACTCTTCGATTTATTATTAATAAATCTGCTGTTAAATATTAGTTTTAAAAATTGAAATAAAATCTAATTACTTTGTCCTCAATTTTAGTAATATTGATAAAAAAATAGTTATATGAAATATAGCGATTCTCATGAAATTTATGAACTAAATAAAAAAAAACTAACAGGTGCCTTAATTTTTTTTGTTAAAATTCTTTCTATACAATTTAAGGATACTATTCTTTTGGATAAAATTTATTCATTCAATATAAACGTTAGGCGTTTTTAGTAAATTTAACTTTTAATTTTTTTGTTTCAACTAATATTGATATGATTCAGACTTGTTTATAAGTCAACAATCTTAAATCAAGTCAAATCAATGACTTAAAAATTTTATTTTTTTTTCAAAGTCAAATCAATATTTTTTAAATCAAAGCAAAATTTAAATATATAGTTTTTTCATAATTTTAATTAAATTAGCAAATAAAGGAATGTAATAAATAAAGCATTTTCACAAGGTTCTGTTTTAGGACCGACTTTATTTAAAACATCTATCAATGATTTAAGTAAAGACTTGTCAAGTGAATGTGAAAAAATATGCATATCATACAAAAATTTTTGATGTATTAACAAAAAAAATAGATGCAAAATGCTTGGTTTATTAAAGAAAAGTTTTAAAACACGAGAAACTGATATATGTAAAAGACTATATACTTGTTATATTAGACCAAACCTTGAATATACTTTACCTGTATGGTGATCATATTTATTAAAAGATATAAAAATATTAAAAAATATTCAACATAGGTTAACTAGAATACCAAAATTAACTAGATATTTAAATCATGAAGAAAGATGTTGGAATATGGGTTTAACTAGCCTCAAAATGGTTAGGCATTAGAGGTGATTTAATCCAGAAATATAAAGAACTACATAAAATGGATTGTATAAACTGATATAGGAAGCCTATTGCATCTAATAGAAATAAAAAACAAGATAGTTGTATCAAATAATCAGTAAAATCAAATCAAGAACGATCAAACTTTTTCAATAATAGAATATTCAATGTCTGGTACAAATTACCATGTGAATTAAAGAACGAAAAGTCCCTTAATTCATTCAAAAACGCTATTTCTAAAAATAATGTTTTAACTGTCTTAACTAATATTAATTAGCAACGTGTTTTCAATAACACTGCAGTCCATCTATCTACCTATTTTATTCTCTATTAATATAATAAATCCATATTTAATACCAATAAAGTAGATGTTTTTAAATTTTTGCCTATTGATCTATGTGGTCTGTTAATGTTGCCAGATTCAGAAAAAGCCTTTCACTTGATCCTGATGAAGCAGGTATTAACAAGCCACAAATTTGACTTGAATTTTTGTGACTTAGACTTAAAACAGTGACCTATAAGCAAGTGTCGTATGATTTCAGTTATGGGTAGTGTTGGTAGAGTTGAATTAAGCCGTTTAGATGGCGAGAACCTAAAATATTAAAAACTTATTAAAAAAAAATTTGATAGAATATAATTTTCCTCTTATCTAAACAGTCAAAATAAATTTTGGCAGTTAGTAACAATGCCCAGAACTAGTTATGAGAATAGAATCATTTTAAAGGTTTATTCGAATATTTAAAAAATCACATTTATTTGATAATAATAAACAATTAGAAAATTCTACCACGTTCAAGCTTTAAATTATTAGGATGATACTAAAATATGAATTGATTATAGAGACGACAAAGCAAAAAATTATGGCTTGACGTGATGAGTTCAATAGAACATTTGTACGCTTTAACATAAAGATAAAAAATATTTACGCATGAGCAAATTCACATAAAACAACTAAACACTATGCATTTTTGTTCTCTTGATTTTGAAATTTTTTTAGATATAAAGACTTGTACGAGAAAATAATTGTGGATAATATGGTTTGAATGTTGTTGAAGCAAATTTATGAATATCTAAGGAATTAATATTATTATTGTATTTTGATTTATTTTCAAATTGTAATGAAATTAATGAGTCGAATTTTTTTTTTTTTTTAAATAGAAATCAATAAAAATTTTCGCATATTGTTAAGCTTTTTGCGTATTTGAATAAATAAAAAGATAAATGCTTTTCGATAAACCGGATTTAGTGCAAACCTACCATTTATCAATCATTTTAGGATATTTATAAGTAAATTTTTTTTGTTTTTGCTGAATTGTTTCTAGATGGTACTAATTTAAAATGAACACAGAATTGGCTTTATCTAAAAGAGAAATTTTTTGCAACAGACTCAGCAAGTTCACATTGATGAGAACTAACAGGTGAAGCGAGAGAAAATCATCAAATTGCATTCAATTTTGCTAGAGAGCATTTAGTTTAAATTTTATTTGAATAAAATGTGTGAATTCAAAATTAATTTTAGATTTAAGTAAAAACTAAAGGCAATTTAAATATCAAATCAGACAAAATTAGCTGATAGATTTGTTTTAAGTGACGGTAAATTATTAAAACATATATTTTCAAACAAGATTTTGTTCATTTGCATTTTCATACAAATTTATTTAAATTTGATATTAAAATATGAAAAATTTAAATAATTCAACAAATAAAGTTAAATTAATAACTTCAAATAGCATATAAAACGAAATGCAATGCATACTGTTTGGCTAAGATAACTCTTGACAACTGACTGATCATGTAGAATAAAATTAAAATTAAAATTTGCTATTTACTAAATGTCTTGTTAGAGTAAACATTAGCTTTTTTTGTATGCGATTTAGCCTCGTTTCATAGGGATCATGTTCGATTCATTAAAACTTCCTAGACTAAGAACAATAGATAGTAACCTAATTTAATTTTTAACGCTTTGATTTAACATTTTTAGGTCAAATTTATCCCGTTTATTTTATTTTTTTTTTCATAAAGCAAATTTTCTGTGCTTTAGATTTGAAAATGTTTTAAAAAAAAAAGAAAAAAAAGTTTATCAAATCTAACGAAATGAGTTCGGCTTTAATAGAGACAATAAACATAAACGCAGATGATTTTACCGACAATTTTTTAACATGTCCGACATGCATGCTGCCGTACGACGATTCCGAACACACACCCAAACTATTGCCATGCTCTCATACACTGTGTAGAAGCTGTCTGGACCGGATAGCATCCACCGCAATACCGATAAACAACGGCTCTGGCATAAATCTAGATTCGTTGAACTCTAGCCCTACTGTGCTCATTAACAATTCGATATCAAGATCGATTGCAGCGGCCGATGCCGCTGTTGCAGCAATAAACGGGTCTAGCAATCTTCCAATTGAGCAAAATGGCAGTCCGCGTCTCAGCGTGAACAGCTCTCGTCTTAGCAGCACTTCACTAACTTCCAACAATCGCAACCTTAGCAATTCAAATCAGCAGTTCATAGATCTTTGTATTCGGTGTCCGATTTGTCGTGAAAACATTGTCCTGCCTAGAAACGGCGGCATAGCCAGTTTGCCGCCAAGTTTTATTGTCAATCAACTATTGGATTTGGTGAAAAATCAACGATCCAGAGACATTGTGCCAAGATGCGTCAATCACACAAACGAGGAGCTTTTGTTCTGTGAGACGTGCGACAAATCGTTTTGTTCGCTGTGCGAGTCCCACTTTAAAATGGCATCCAATGCTGATCACATAATAATTCCGTTTTCGATCGCTATTAAGCGAATGACTGAGATTTTTCTATTCAAGTCAAATCAGTGTATAAATAGTTTTAATTTGGCGTTGGCCAACGTTCAAAATGAAATAGTCAGCTTGAACAAAACAGTGGAAAACGTGGCCCAAGTGGTCGAGAGGTCGTTCGATGATCTCAAGCTGGTGATTGATAAGCGCAAACAAGAGCTACTCAGAGATCTAACGCATATAAAAGAGAACAAGACACATCTTTTAAATGATCAAATAAAGTTAATTGTAAATGAGAAACAAAAAATAGAGCTTGAGTGCAAACAATATCATCAAAAAAATCTAGAATCAAAGCAACTCGGACACCAAATTCAGAACATAAACGAAAAATTGGATTGTTTGCGGACTCTATGTGAGCCCAGAGAGAACTGTTTCATAAACTATGAGTACAAACACAACAATTGTATTGAGGAAATAGATAATCAATTGAAAAAATTTGGCACATTTAAAATATCGAACACGTATCCGCCGTTGTGTAATTACCGCATTGTATCATCCAATTCGGTCTATTCGGCAAATCTAGCAATCGAAATTCAAATTGAAACCGTTGATTATTATGGTCAAAAAAGAAAAGATGGCGGTGATCCGGTATCGGTGACAATTACAGACCCATTCTCTCGCCAATTTAGTGTGGACAACATACAAGATCTAAACAATGGAAGTTACAATTTCAAATTTATACCAAACATAGTCGGAAAGTATAGACTAGACATGAACATATTTTCTAGGTCTGTAAATAAATCGCCACTTTACTTAAATATTGTAGATTATGTTGAATCGTTGTGGACATTTGGCGGAGCTGGCACATCTAGTCAAGTTTTTTCTTTTAACAACAAAGGCTGCTCTGACAGAGATTTTAATATGCCAATAAGTGTTCGTTGTCTTGACAACAAAATATACATTCTAGACAGTGGTAACAATCGAATAAAAATACTCAGCGAACAAGGTCAGTTTATTGGCCATCTCAAACACGATGGTCTTGCTCAATCAAGCTCAACTGCATTGGTTTTTTCAGACTCAAATGTGATAACAATGAATTGGCGCCTAAAGCAACTCAGTAAATTGAGTATTGAAGATTCTAGGCTGGAAAATTTCGCCTTAAATTTGGACGAGCCCATCAATATGATGGAAACGTACCATTGCCAATTGTTCATAGTACAAGACAATAAAAAAAAATTGTATCTTTGCACAATTAGAGGTGAAATTTTGTTTGACTCTTTGGAAGTTAAAATAAAGGCTGAGTGTGGATTAAAAAATATAAGTTGTTTTTGCGCTAGTTTTAGTGAAATGACAATGTTTGTAGCCGACGCGTCCAATTCGTGTTCTAGCGTATACGAAATAGACCTTGACTGGTTGACTAATTATACTCTTGGCAGCATTTTAGAGTCGCACAATTTGAAAAATATAAAATGGCACAAGAACGAAATTTATTGTCGCAAGCTAATATCGCCAGTAAACCAGAAAATGTTGTCAAGTTCGCTTACTTCGCTGAATTCGACTCTCAGTTCGAATTCGACATTGACTACATTCACTACCAATAGTGGCACCAGTAGTGTTTCAAGCTCGAAATCATGTGGTAATTATACAGCTTTGTGGCAAGACAAGCATACTAATAAGTTGCTGGCAGCTAAGTCTGACAAACAAAAAACAGTAATTGAAGTATTTGATTTGGACAAAAAGTGCTATCAGTATTCGATTGAGAGTAGTCAAAGCGAGAAACATCTTAAAAGAGTTACCTCAATATGCACTAATAGTAGTGGCCAAGTAGTTTGTGTTGATCTGGTACAGAACTTTGTTAAAATGTTCAAATTTGTCTGATTATTCCGAAATATAATTGATTTATTATTAATATATAAATTTTTATTATTTAAATATTTCCTTTATGTATAATCTAAAAAATGAGCACTAATGTAAAAAACACGAAATTAAAAGTTAAGTTTTTTTCTTTATTTTTATTTTTTTATTTTTATTTTTTTTAAATACAAGTAATACTTTTGTTTTAAATTAATAAAATTTGACTGAATCTATATAAATTTTAATCATTCAACAATCAATAAATTGCTAAATAGTTAGCTGAACAAAAAAAATCTTGAAACATTAAAATTTGGCAAAATGTAAATAAATTTACACTCTTAAATTTTCATATTTGTTACATTTTAAAAAAAATTACAGAAAATTTAAATTTTTGAAAATAAAAAAAAATAAGAGAATTTAAAAATATAAAATTATTTACAATACGCCTAAAATTAAGTTATAAAAGAAAAACTACCGCACTATCTGTATTTACAATCTTAAAAATAAAAAAAGTGCTCCTAATTATTTGTTCACAGTTTTGTCTGGTTTTTCTATATTCGAAAAAAATTTGGGATTTTGTGATCCCGAATTTCCTAAACCTAAACGACCGACATAATTTTATTATGTTTTGACCAAGGTCTTGGTAAAATAAGGGAATTATAGCCCAAATAAGCCACTATTTTGAACAAGATTATTCTCTATGGATATTACGGCTTGAAGACAAGATACTTTTTTTTTGAATCTTTGAGGGGCTGCGGTCAGCGATCTTTTTTATTTTAGTCCTCCAAAAAAACTTGGGTTTAATAGGTTTTTAAGTATGCAGATAAATAATTTAAGTCAATTTTTTAAAATTTAGGTAGTTAATTTATTTTTAAATGGATAAATCAATTTTTAAACTTGTCCGAAGATTTTTTTTTAAAAAATTTATTTTTATGCTTTTTATTTTTTTAACATCGCCTTAAATGCTTTCATTGAAATTAATAATAATAATAAAAAAAATACCTTAAAAAATAATTGATATTAAACAAAATCAATGTCGGTTCGAAAAACAGGATCTAAGGGGTGCTATAATGCAAACAAATAAAAGATGGAAGAACAGCTGATATGAAGAAATTTTTTTTTCAACAATTTAATGATACAAAAATGATTTACACATATTTTTAATTAATGTTGGTGGCGGCCAACATGAACCGTGAATTGACCTTTTGGTCGCCAAAATTGAAATCAACCGAAATTTAAAAAAAAGTTTCTATTTGAATTTATTTTAAGAATTAAAGTTATTTGTTAAAATAAATACATAAAATATTATTTTAAAAAATTATCAAAGATAAATTTAAAAACAAATGAGTAAATATTTTTATTTTGTTTCTAATTTTTTTTTTAACTATGTTATTTGGGCCTTGAAATTTTAGATTGAAAAGTTAGAATCGTTTAAATACTAGAATTTTAATAAAATTTTTTTTTGGACCGTTTAGTGGCCGTTCAACGGTTTTTTATTGAAGCTGTTTAATCAAACGTTTTAACACCTTCTAATATTTCTAAGACTTGAAGTTTTCCATTAGCTTAAAAATTTGAACCCATCTTGGTAATGATTTAGAGCAAGCTCACGATATGAAACGTGTCTAAAAATTAAGTGAAGTTTAAAATTTAAGTGACAGTGACTATAATTATATATTTTTGTCTGATTTAACAAGTGATCATAGATCTGCTGAAGCGATTTCTTGGATGGATGAAATGGTTTCTATGTACCAAAAGACATTAATCTTCCAAAAGTTCCACAAGCAAGATCATGAGATCATGCAGCGAACTTTTGGGTTATCTTGGCACAGAATGTCTATGAAGAAAGTTGGGAAGCAACAACAGAACAACAATTGACTCTACGTCTTGAATCATGAATAAAAAAATTGATTCAGGCTTTTTACAATCACTGATGCTGGGTCTTAAGACAAAATTGAGATCTATAGCTAACAACGATATGTTGTCTCTATACAAAACAGATAATAAAATAAAGCTTAAATAAAAAAAAGTTTTTTTGATTTGGTTTTTACCATTCCTAAGTTATAAGCGTCTGAATTCGGTATAAATATTAATGCACCACCTGTTATAAGGAAAAAAAATTTAAATTTTTCACATTTTTATTAATATGAAATATTAAATTTAAAAATATATTTCAGTATGGTAGAGTTTTTCCTTTCTGTTTAAAAACCCTAAAGATTTTAAATTTTAAAAATAATTTGTTGTTAAAATTAAACTCAATCTAGTTCAATTATAACCTCTCCAAGCAAACGAAACGCATAAATCGTTTCTTTTTAGAGGCGAGCTTTTAATAGTCCTACAACTATCAGGCACTCGTGTGTCTTTTTTTGCACTTAATCTTTCTGACTAAAAATTTAAAAGAATATCGTTATTCAATATCATACCATCAAATATAAATATCTTACTACTATTATTGGATCGGCTGGACGAATCTTTTTCAGAAAATAACTGTTATAAAACTCATTCATTGTAATGTGGCCATCTTTAAAAAAATCTATTAAATTCTGATTCCAATTTTGATTACTAAAAATTACGTATTTTTGAATTATACAGTCTTATAGACACGGCATCTATATCAATATCTTTTACCCTATCATGTATTGTTTTAACTTTATATGGTTCTACATTTCTATTTGGCATAGCGCTTAATCGATTAATTGACTTAAATAAATTTTGCTCGCTTAAATTTTTAAATTGAGTCTTTTGTGGCTCTCTTTGGTAAACTGAAAATTTTTTTCTCAATTTTAGTTCAGTTGAATCAGAAATACTAGTTGATTTAGTCAATTTTTGAGAGTTAAGTCCCAAAATTGACTGATCAGTATTGTCCGGTAAAAATACTTGTCGATCAAATTTCTTATTTGCCGTCAAGTCTTCTTTTGGTGTCTCAATAGGCTTAGAATCAGCCAAGTCTTCCTCTAACTCTGATTTGGAAGCTTGTTTTGGTGAAAAAGAAAAAGGATGATCGATGTCATCAGCTGATCTTTGGTTCAAATCCAAAATTTCAATGCTTTTTGTTTCAGTTTTGTTTTCTGGTTGCTCATGCTTTTCAGAGTTTGAATCATGATTAATTTTCTTATCGTCCAATTCACTTAATGATTCATTTGTTATTTGGTTTTTGTCAATTTCCAAATCTAATTCAAGCTCAGTTTCGTTTTGCTCAAGATTTGTATCATATTCAAAAGATGACATTTGGGTGTCATTTTTTATTGAACTTTCCTCCAGGAAAGAATTCTCTTTGTCTTCCATTTTCTAGATTAGATAAAAAAAAAAGGAATTTTTTTTCTAATAGCCAATTTGCCTGTAAAAATATATAAGAATTTTAATTTATGTAAACAAAGGTAAATTAAAATGCTGTTTTAAAATAATTGATTTGATTATTTAAAACTGTTGGCAAACTTGTTTTCTTGGTAACGATAAGAAATCATTAAAATTTAATTGCAAACGCAGCATTTAATTTTTTTTAATTAAGATTGAGTTGATGTAACCTATGGAATTTATTTATTTTTGAAAATTTGCATTAATTCGAATATGTGATAATTGGATGGTTATATTTTTTTAGTTTTATTTTTTATTTCAATTTAAATTATATCAAAAATTTAATTTTTTTACTAATCACTTTAAGAGAATTACTATAGAAAATTTAAATATTTAGTAAATCTCGTTTTTAAAGCAAAATAATTCAGAAATTGTCTTTTCAAAAAAATTATTTTGCCTAATTGGGTATCAATTTAAAAGCGTTTAATTCATCATTTTTTTAATCAAATAATTTCTCCATATTTTATTTTCAATAAGCAAAATACGAAAGTTGCAAGCAATCACTTTTTGCATAAATTAGAATTTGAAAACGCATGTGTGCAATATTTTTTATTCTTTTTTATTAAAATAAATTTAATGGTTTCACCCACAGGACTTTCCCAAACGACTTTGTGCCTTCTTTTCAATCCCCATTCCATAAAAAAAAATGTTATAAAAGAGATTTTGTTTGAAATATAGTATACAAAATATTCTATTTTTAGTGTGGTTTAAAAACAAAAATTACATATTTTGAATTTATGCAATAGAAGATCTTTGCAAATATATTCTTATCTAACTAAAATTAATTATAAAACAAAATTTATCAATTTATTCGTATTTTTATTTGAGTAATATTAGAGTTGATTCAAAAGTTAAAATTAATCAGATCTTAACAAAAAATCTTTTTATTTGATATTTTTAACTAATAAACACATTAAAAAATGTCTCGCATTAGCTAAATTCTTAAAATTTTTAATCTTTAATTAATTCAATATTTAATAAACTTGATAAAAAATTGAACAAAATCAATTTTCTGATTAATTATTAAGGATTTTTTTCTTAAAAAAAAAAAAAACACTCTTTATAAAAATAATAATTATAAAATTATTCGGTAAAATTATATTCTAAAATATGCTTAAATTGTTATATTTTTTAAAGTCTAGATAATTTCAAAGCATCTCTTAATTGGGTATTTACTTAAATAATGTCATTATTTATTAATCCTTTTTTGTTTATCTAATAGAGCTTGATGTTTATTCGGTCATTAAATTTAGTCTAATGCAATTTTAGCAATCGAGTTGTCGAGCTGTCGATTTTAAACTGGGAATATTTATTTTAAAATTAAGAAAAAGAAATAAATGCAGAGAAAAGAGCAAAACGCACGGCGAATTGAATAATAATAAACATAAAATTACACTATGGGAATTCTATAAGGGGGAATAGAACAAATTTTAGTTCTAGTAAGTGTTCATTTATTGTGTAGCTTCAAGACTATATAATTGTGCATATATATATTTTTCTTAATGACATAATGCATGATGGCTCATTTGATTGCAAGAAAGCGATAACTAGAAATTAGAAAGTGTGTTTTTGGTCAAATTAAGATTTAAATTTTTATTGTTAGATTTAAAATGCAAAAATTCAAAAATTATGATCATTAAAGATTTTTTATCAAATAAAAAACAACAAATTTAAACAATTGATTACGTCTAATGGATGTGTTAGCATTGAGAATGACAGCCACCGCTAATGCATCGGGTAACCCGAATCCGGCCGATTTCGGCTGTCAAAACGATGTAAATAATCGCACATTAGCAAATACGACCAATTTCAACCATGACGAATCTAAAAATGTTCAGAATCTCAAAAATCCGATTCAAAATAACGATAAGCCAGAAAAAATCGATACTGTGGTACCATATTCTTCTCGTCCGTTGACTTTCAGCACGTATCGATCGTATAATGGTCGTGCAAGACCTTCGAATAATATTCAGTTTAAAGAGGAAAACATTCAGACGTACACGGACGCCAATGGAGTTGTGTATAGAGTATCGGATCACGTTTACATGGACATAAACAAACCCAATCAGCCTTTTGCCATTGCATATATACTAGACTTTAAATTAGTAACTAAATTAAATATAATTTAATTGAAAATGAAAACTTAGTTCTGAATACACGACCGAGTTTTTTTTTTATTTTTCCTTATTTAAGACGGAAGTGCAGTTAAATTCTTGAACAAACAGGATTTATGTTTAGACAGGAAAAAAATAAAATTGATTTAGTCAATTTTCGAAAAGCTAATAGTATGAAAAAAAAATGAATTAAATATTCATGCAGAAAGAAAAATTTTTTTTTCGATAAAACTCTTTGATAAAGATGAATTAAGTTAAAACACAGTTGGCTTTGATTTTTACAGATATTCTCAAAAATTTAATGCTCTGAAATTATTTTTGTTTCGTTTAAATTTTGTTCCAATTAGGCTAAGAATCTAAAAGTTTGGTGGTGTATTCAGAATTTTTTGAATTTTTTTAACTCAATTTATTTTTAATGTTTAGACAAAAAGAGACTTGGTAATGATAGAAGTTAGATGGTATTACAGGCCTAATGAAATACCTGATGGCGTTTACATGCCATTAATGCAGGATAGACTCTCAGAAAACAGTGAGCTTTCGATTAAATTTATTTTATTTTTCGATTGAATGTCTATAATTAATCAAACCTCTAAATACATTAATTCCAAATTTGTAGTTTAGATAAGTATGAAAATTATTCTTTTTTTTTAATTACGTTTATATTAAGTTTGAATTATTGATTTTTCTTTAATTTTTTTTCTTATCAAGCATATTGACTTGAGAAATTTAATTATTTGAATCAAAAACAAAATTATTATTTGTAGTAATTTTTTAGTTTAAACCATTTTAGAACTTTTTTTTATTTAAAAAAATTTTATAAACCAAGTTTTTAGTCGAATTTTTTATGTTAAATCGTAAAATAATTCAGTACTCAAATTATTCCAACCTAGAATCCTGACGTAAAATTTAAATTCTTCATTTTACAGCTAAAATCCAGAGTCATTTATTCACCAAATATATAGATTTAACATAAAATATTAAATTTTAAAATATTAAGAAAAAAAATTTTTGAATCTCTATTTTTTTGGGTAAAAATAACAACAATAAATAAAAGCTGTTTATCAGAAGGTTATTAAATCATCTATGAAACATGATGTTCTTTTTGACCCATTCAAATAATTGTGAATAATTATTTTCTTTTGGTTTTAAGGATTTTGCAGATGTGTGCTCTCTGTTGTTCATCTAAGCTAGTTCTAAGACTTTTTTTTTATTTTTTAAAATAAGAATCCTTATTTGAGTGGAATTTTTATGCGAATTATATTCTACTATTTTTTCAGTAGTGGGCCAAATAATGATGACATCTAACTATATAAATAGATTTTTGTGCTTTTAAATCTAAACCGAAGCCATCATAATTAGTTTCAAGAGGACAGGTTCAAATTTATTCAAATAAAAAAACTCAACTATTCAATTAAATCAAATATTTAGCTTGAGAAACAAATAAGCATAAAATAATTATGAATTTTATATGAATAAAAACGACACTATTTCTTGTTTTTTTTTCGTTTCATCAAGGATATGTTTATTAAAATTTAAATTTTAAGAACTTCCTTTTCCTGTAATAAAAATCGAAAATTCTAGACAGCATCTAAACATATTAAAATTCCACATGATAAATCTTTAGTATATATATTAATATATTAATTATGAGTAAATAGTAAGTATTTGTAAAAGAAATAAAAAATTAAAAAAAGGGATGTCTAAATTGCGTTTATCTGTATTTCTGCTAATTTACTTAAATAAATTGAAATTCGATCTTTTTCTTAGGTATTTGGTAGTTGTATTTCTGCTTTGAACAAAATAAACTAATCAAAGCAATATTCCTTTTAATTTGCTTTTAATAAGTTTTAAATTTTTCATAATTTTTTGAATCAATAAAGTTGTCTTATCTCAAATATGAGCAAAAAGTTCAAGTGGCTCATTGTTCCAAATAGACTCATTTAATAATTTAGATAAATCAATTTTTTAGTATAATGTTAATCCATAGATTGAATCAAAAATACTTTACTAATAATATTTTGATTAAAATAGAACAAAATTTATCGTTATTGAATTAGGTTTTAACTTGGTGATAAATTTTTATATTAAGTCTTTTTTTTTAAACCAAAGTAATCGTAAAAGCGATAAGCTTTTTTAAAGAGTGGCAGAAAAAGATAAAATTAAGACATCTTTGATTAAGTTTTATCTAAAAATTGTGCACAATATTATGATTGACAAATGAGATGTTTATAACAAATTTGGCTAAAAACAAAATAAAATTATAGTTATTTATATTTTATTTCAAAGAGAAACTATTTGAAAAAGAAAATGTTTTTTTTTTGTTGTAACAAAGCGATATTATAAAATATTTTGTCGATTTTATTTTAAGACTTGTTTTTTTTCCTGAATTAATGTGTATTCAATTATTTATTATTGACTTTTAGCTCTTATACAGTCTAAAATTTCTCATTTTAAAAAGAGAGGTCGCTTAGCTTTTCGTTTTTATTTTGTTGAAATGTTTTATTTGAATAATCTAGTAAAATTGAATAAAAATAAATCAAAAATTAGATTCTATTAATAGATGTTAATATTGTTTTTATAAACAGTAGTTTATTAAGTAAATTTGAATTATTATTTTAATTTGTTTAAAATACACATTCATGTATTAAGATGAAAACAAAACTAATAATTATTAAAACAGTTGAAATTCGTTTGGCTACCAAATTTTCATCAAAAATTCTAATTAAGAAATACAATTTTGTAATGTTCTATCTTGCTTCTGAAAAAGCATTCTTTAATTAAATCACTTACTCCAAAGACAAGCTTATAAGACCGCTGTATCGAACAAGGCAGAACGTATAAAGCTCGTAATGCCCAAATGTTTTTTCTAATTTTCGAAATAAATTATAATGATAATTTTTGGTTATAAAAAAATATACATTATCATTCTGTTACAACTATCATTTTAAAAAATTTCTTAGTTTTCTAATAAAAAATACATTTGATAATAATATAGAATTCGGTTATAATTAAATTTTTTCATCTCAAATTTTATTTCTAATTTATTATTATTATTAAAAAAATATAGTTTGGGTTATAAACCCTGGCAGTTTGGAATGGAACTTAGTCCTTCCTTTCAGCCAACTATAATAAGTTCATAAAAATAAAAGATTAAAATAAATTTTAAAGATACAAAATACAAAAAAAAAGAGTTTCTATAGTTTTTTTCTAAGATAAAAAAAGCAATTTTTTTTTATTTATTTTTTTTTTTTCATCCCAAATTTTATTTCTAATGAAAAATGTTATTTTAGTAAAATTCTATTACATAGTTTTTTTAATATACTGAAGAACTTTCATAGCATTCATTTAAATAGAAATCACTACTATTCATTAATTGTATCGGTATATTATATTAAAATTTAAATTTGAATATTTTTATATTTTTTTTCACTAACATTTCAAGGATGAATTTAACACTAGAAGCAATTTTTCACGTTTTTTTAATTCAAAAATATTCTATAAAAAAACTATAAAAACTATATAAAGTAACATAATTTTTTAAAGATAATTTTAAAATCCATATAAATCAAAAGAGATGTATTCATTTGAAATATCTATTCAAAAGATAAGAGGATTTAAAAATTTTTCAAACGAGTCAAAATGACTCGTTTGGTGCTTCTAGTGTTAACTTGATGAATCTAAGCTCCTTCAGAATAAAAGCTACTGAAGCAGTTTAAAAAAACTTTGAATTTAATCATTAAGCTGAAAAGATAAGAAACATAACTATTAGTTACAAGATTGATAAGTTAGTAAATAAAAGAATTAAAATAATATTTTTTATTTTTTCTCAAATTTAATTTGAACTTAATTTGTTTTAGTATTTACCGTCCTTCTTTTCATGCAAGTTGATATCTTTCAATGATCTACTTTAAAATCAAAACAAGTTTTCTTGAAAAAATTTCCTAAAGAAGTGCTGACAAGTATAGTGCAAATAGCCGAATGGTTTGTCTGCTAGTCATATAAGCAGAATCTCGCGGGTTCAAAACCCGCTGAGGATGAAAAAATCTTCAAAATAAATCTGCCATGTGTCAGATCGGAGTTATTGCTTAAAAAGTTAGTGGAAAAGGAGATGAGCGCCTCTCTATAAATTAAATAATGAAAAGTTTCTGTCTCCTTAACGTATTTCATCAAATACCACAAATAGAAGAAACTTGCTAGTATTTTAATCAAAAATTTCCTTTTATTTGAGTTGATTCTCTCATAAATTGTGACTCGTTTAAAAGAAAAAATATTTTTAAATACAAGAAAAACTTTGATGACCGAATTTGCTTTTAATTGAGGAAATACAGTAGTAGTATTACAAGGAAAATGCTTGTGATTTGCGCCAATTTAACTGTTATGAAAGCTATTGAAAACATTTTAAAAATTAAAATGATTTCTTGGTTCTATTTATTTAAATTGAGTTACAATAACAAAAAAATAAACAATTATCTAAGTTTTGAATTCATAAAAAAAATAGCCACGTGAAAAAAAGAACATTATTAATTTATAAGCAAATTAAATAATTTTGTGTTAACATTCACGCTAATTTTCTAAAAAAAAAATATCTATATAAAACTATTCTAAAAACAATGGTAAATCAAAGTCTTTTTTGAACATTATCTTTTGTTAATGATTGATTGTTTGCGGTTCGTTACACTTTGAGTGAAAATAATTTCAGAAATGTGTGTACAATCCAAATTTAAATTAGAGATGAACAAGTGTTGAGGTTTGTTTAAAAAGGCTGGTTTTCATTTAACCAATTTAAGTTGAACTTAGTATAAAAAAAAAACTAAACTAATTTTAGAAACTCCACCCATGTTCTTAAATTGTCCGATTCATAATCAAATTTGTTTAATTAACAGTTTTTTTTTTTTTTTAAACTAAATTAACATAATTTATTATTGATCTAAAATTATAATTATCAAACGAAAAAGTTTAATAAAAAAATTTTAATATTTTCGGTGAAATAAAAACAAAATTCTAAAAAAAAAAAATAATAAAAATAAAAAGATGATTGAATGCCAATCAAGCACACTCCATGTACACACAAATCTTTAAAAAAGAAAAATGTTGTTGTTGTTGTTTTGTTTTTTAAATTGCTAGACGTAAAGTTAAAGTTTCGAATTAAATTGATTTATTATTATTCGGCTATGTACATTATAATAAATAAATATTCGATTAATAACAATAATAATTAGAAGAATAATAATTACTCTCTTCATTTCTCTTTCTCGTTCTCATATTTCGTACTAAATATTTATCTATGCTAAACTTGATATTCACTAAAAATAAAATGCTCACTCTGTCCAAAATCGTCATTTTTAATTTATTTTTCTTTATTTTGAATTGTAGAAAATGTTGCCAATGAACTGATCGTGCTAGAACCCATAATCAAAGGCCGTGAATTATTCGCATCTGAATGCAAAGACATATACCCTTCCAGTTTCATAAAGTAAGCTTATTTGACACCTGCATTTAGAAGCCTATTTAACTTAATCACAATCGAATAGAGGAAAGTGTAGAGTGATACACTATCAAGATATACTAGAGGCGAAAAATTTTAAGCCGTTCGCGGACACATTCTTTTGCATATTGACATACAATCCAGAAGCTAGAAGACTGGCAAATACTCAAGGTGAAATACGAGTCGGGCCAAGTCACCAGGCCAAGCTGCCGCCATGCGTCTCTGACCTGAAGGCCGAAGAGATGCCCGAAGAGTGCGACAAGTGGGAAACGTGCACGTGGCGATACAAGTCGATCAGTGACGCTAATTTGCTCACATATTTACAGGCGGCGAGGAGCATTGCTGCTTTCGCGGGTATGTGTGACCGAGGCAACGCAGACGACATGTATGACGCGGCCCAATCCGACTCGACAACTATTTACGCAATCGATGTGCTGCACGATATGCAGTATGACACTAGCAAAGCGTTGCAATACTTGGTCAAAAACCCCATATCGGCCAAAACAATGGAGAAAAAGTGGAATGAAGAGGACCAGAAAAAGTTCGTCAAAGGTCTGAGACAATATGGAAAGAATTTTTTTCGAATACGCAAAGACCTGCTGCCTCACAAAGAAACTCACGACCTGGTCGAATTCTACTACTTGTGGAAAAAAACGCCTCAAGCAGTAAACGGACGCCCTAGACGCCGATTTACCAGGCCTGTTTCTTCGAACAAAAAATCCGCCAATACATCTAATGCTGCCAATAACAAAAAGTCAAGTGAACAATTCTCCGGAGGTTCCGAAGTCGATTCAGACAACAATGAGTCTGACGAATCTTCTGAGCAAAAAACAGCCAACAACAATACCAATCAATGCACCAACTGCTTCACTACTTGTAATAGAATAAAAAAAATTTTTTATTTTTTTTTATTTTTTTTTTATTTTATTTTTTTTTTCTAATTTTTTGTTTTATCATAATTTAGCTTCGAAAGACTTGCAAAATGGAGGCAGAGATAACAAACTGTTGTGCTACGATTGTAGAATGTATTACAAAAAATATGGTGAATTGCCCAAGATATCGACTAACGAAGTCAAAAAGCCTAAAGAGATAAAAATAGCGCCAAATAATGGCACTAAGAGCGAAGAGCCGGCTGATTTGAAGAGTGAAAATAACGAAGAAGGAGAGAATGAGAGCACAAGTGGTGGCAATGAGAGTGACTATCAAGACTATGACCAGGACGTGACAGATACTAATATCGAAATGAACGAAGAAATGAACGAAGATAAAAAAAAAGTCAAATTGGATGTGGATGCGTGTGCTGCTAGAAAAGAAGAGAAACACTCGACTAGCTTGAACACGACAATTAACAATGATGTAAATATGAAAGAGTGTGACGAGGAAAGCGAGCATATGGTTAAACAAGAGACTGATGATGATGAATCGAAAACATTCAAGCCAATTAAGAGCAATTTTTGTGTTAATAGTTTTATTGGTGAGCAGGCCGATGTGACTAGAGAAACGGCCCAAGATTTGAGCAAAAAAGAGCCCAAGTTAGAAAAGAACTCGCCTCCTGTGTCGCCGCACAAGATAAAGCCTGTGCCGGGCTTTTTGAACGGAAAGCTAAGGGGCCAATCGCCCGCATTCAACGCTTCACAAAACACATTCTCGCCCAAGTCCGTGTCGTTCCGGCCGCCGTCGACCAAAAATTCGCAAAACTCTCAAAACAATGCCGATTCCGAGAACGCCATGTTTCCGTTTTCACATCCGTTTCTGTTCGGTCAACATGCCAATAGTGCCGATGCTCTATCAGCATTTAACAACCCATTGCAAAGCCTAATGATGCAACAGCACTTGAATCAAATGGTTTCGCCAAATTCAAAATCGATGCCTCATCCGCCTTTTTCTCAGTCGCCATTGCCTGGCGCGCCCACCCCGCCCATCAATCCGGCGTTCAATTTTTTGTCCTCATCGACGCCCAATTCAACACCGCCGCCAAACTCCACCGGTCCGTTCATGCCGCCCAATTTTCAGCAAACTATGGCCGCTTTTCAGCAAATTGTCAAGGCAAAAGAACAAAATCAGTCCGACTCGTCGACTTGTCCGTCTCCTGCGCCTGCCTACGACGATCAGCTATCGCCACCGTTGCCAGTTCAAATAATTGTAAACAAGCCGAGCGAATTGATAAAGCCCGACTCGAACGCCATGTTTATGAAGGTGTGGGACCGAGGCACAAATATTTGCTCGCGCACCGACTTGGAATTCCGATACTTGCCAAGTTCAAAGTATTTAAAGCAGAAAAACGAGTCCAAATTGAAAGAACAAGAGACCAAAGCAAACAAAGAACTTGTTGCTCCGGTTGCTCCCAAAGTGTTTGCTCCGCAGGTTATAAACCAATCGGACACTGCCAGAAACAACAAGGCAAAAACAGCTCAGAATAGAAATTTGCAATCGCCAACTACGCCCGCTCTAAAACAACTCAGAGACATAGCCGATAGATCTCAGCCGAATTCAGCGTTTAATCCAAATTTTCCCGATTTTTCCAAAATATTCAACCAGGACAAGTCGAAGCAGCCGCCGGCAACTATGGCTAAAAATCAGGCCGAAATGTTCGAAAATTTTATCAAACAAAACATGACTAATCAGCAAATGCACGGCTTTTCGCCGAATTTGTTTCAGCATCCGGCGCCACATCCACCGTTTCTTCCGCCAGGCCAAAATCCCCTCTTTCCTGGACTGCATCACGAGGCATTTTTTCATCAGCTAATGTCACAATTTCAAAATAGCGAAAAAGAACAAGAGAAAAAGTCAGGCGCCAAAAGTGTGCCCAAAACACCCGAAGCAACAAATCTAAACAATTCGTTTAACAAAAAATCCTCTTCGTCTGTCAAATCGAATCAGTCCAATGTGTCCAAAAACATTCAATCGTCTAGTATGAACTTTGACAAGACGTCAGGCTCGCCGTCGAGCTTCAATTCGGCTTCGAATCAATCGAGGCCATCCTCATCTATGAGCAGACAAACTGCATCACCATTTTTGAACAAGCCGCCCATTCCTTCGTCGCCGAATGATTTTCTTCTAGCACAGCAAGCGGCCGCCGCAATGTTTTTCAAGAACCAAGATCCTAAAATGGGCCTTCCCGATCCAACAATGAATCCTTTGCTTAATCCTCAATTTGCTAGTTTGTTTCAACAAGCGGCTGCTGCCAATCAGCCATCGCCCCAATCTCCAAATTTAATGAGAATGCAACAGCAACAGCCGAGACCGCCAAGTCAGCCTATTGCGCCGGGTATGATGCCTAATCAATTAGGATCTCAAAATAGTGAAGAAATGCGTCGCATGGAAATGATGGAACGAGAGAGACTGCAGTTTTTGGCAGCCATGGCTGCTCAATCTCAACTTGCTGGTGCGCCGGGTCTTCCGCCTCATGGACTGCCTTTTAACATACCCAATGAAGAAGCCCTTAGGTTTCACTTTCAAATGCAACAGCAACAACAACAGCAGCAGCAGCAGCAACAACAACAGAAAGATAGTCAGCAAAAAGGATCTTTTTATCTTTGATTTTTATTGTTAAAAATAATTGTTTGTTTTAGAATATTTAGTCGATTATAGGCTGTCTTGTCTATTCACGGGGCCAAGCAATTCAAGTGTGTTTAAATTCTTATTCTACTGAAATAAATGTAAATATCTAAGAAAATTTAATTTAAAAAATATCCCAAAATTAATGTTAATAATTAAGAAATTAAATATGATGGTAAATATTTTTTCTATTGTTTGTACGGCTCTAAGTTCTCTATTTTATTTTATTTCATTTTTTTTTCTTTTTATTTTTTTATGTCTTTATTTCACTATCGGGATTATTTTTGAGCATTTTTTTTAATACGAATTTTTATCTTAATATTTTTTTTTTTTTGAGAACTAAATGAATATGATTAATTTTTTTTAATAGAAAATTTTATAATAATCAAATAAAAATTTGGAACTAATTTTATTCTTTTTTGATTTTTTACTACTAAATTTTTTTCTAATCGAATTTTTTGCAATTTTGTTTGTTTGATCATTTTACAAAATTTTTACAAAATGTCATTTTAATTCGTTCATCTAGATTCATTCAAATATTGTTTCACCGTTTTCGTTTTCATAAAGCATTTTATTTTACTTTTTCAATAGACTGATTAACAACTCATTTATTAAAATCATTATTAAAAACGTTGAAAACTTAATCTTAAATAATAATAATTTTCAAGTTTTTTCTCCACTTCTTGATTTGGCCATCGGTTCAATTAGGCTGAGTCATTTTTCTTATAAATCAAGGGGATAATTGTAATAAAGAAGACATTTGCAAGAGAAAGCTAGGATCACTTCGAAAATTCATTGTTGAAAGGAATAAAGACCATGCATCTCTAAAGAGTTATTTTAGTTTCAGAAATATTTAATTGCTGAACCGATCTCTTAACTTTGTTTTTATTTAAAAGATTGGTAAAAGAACATGGGCGACCTGGCGATTTTAGTGGAAGAATTTTTTCATTTTTTTTTGAGGACTTTGGTTCAATGAAAAATTGTTCTTCTAGAAACTTTTGAAGCCATATTTGTGAATATCTCAGAATTTGACTTACCATTTTTCGAATTTTCAATTACCAATTGACGTAAGGATTGCAGTTTAGGATGTCCCAATTTTTTTTCCTTATAATTTTATTTCAAGTCAATTTTTGTAAATTTTTTAAAAAAATTATAGATTAAAAATTTAAAAATTTTGTCAATTTTTTTCCTAAACTGAATAGGCAATCAATACATTTTGAATATCAAAATAACTATATCAATACATATTTGGATCATAATATATTTAGATATATAATTTTTGTGACCCGTAAGATAATTAAAAAAAAATAGAAAAATAAATTTAAAAAATAGATTAAATGAAAGAGTAGGACCTCTGTAGGCAGAAATGTGGTTAGACATTAGAGAAATCGGTAGGAAAAAATAAATTGTGTTATTTAACGTAAAATTAAGTAAGAAATGGTAAGCAATATTGAGATTTTTTTAGTAAAATTTTTGGAAAAAAATAGAAATAAAGTGTAGTGTATTAGACTTAGCATAATTTTTAAAAATATAGGTCTTATGATGCTTATAATTGCTATTAAGGTTCAAAAAGTACATTTTATTTAAATAAATATTAAAACGTGAATTCTCTCAGAAAAAATAGTTGAAACAAAATTCCTATTTTCAATATGAACTCAATGATTGAATATTTAAAAAATTAGAATAAAAAATTTTTCGTTCATTTTTCCTGTATTTTAATTCCAATTTTTTATTTTTTTAATGAAAATTTCATTAATTAATTTTTTTATTTTGATAATTTCAAAAAGCAAAAAAATTTTCATAAATTTTTTAGTCAACTACCAAATAAAAAATTGACTAGAAGCCACCAAACATTTTTTTCACGTTCTTTTAATTCAAAAATATTTTATAAAAAATCTTAAAAATTTAAAATAAAATTTTAAAATCTACACAAATCAAAAAAGATATATTCATTTAAAAAACTACGAGGATTTAGAAATTTTTCAAATAACAAGTTAAAATGACTCGATTGGTGCTTCCATTGACGGCCACTGGACCTTTATATCTTGGTGTTGGCCGCGAGGAAAATAAATTTTTATTCTAAATTTTAACATTTTCTCATATACTCAATTCTTATAGTCAATTCTAAATTTTATTTTACTACAAGGTCATCAAAATGGCCAACACCAAGTTTTGGCATTTCAGTGTCTGTCACTCACCTTACCGTAATCACTAATCTAATTATAAATTAAATGCTTGACAAAATTTTCCAGTTTTACAATATAATATATCTTGTTTATATTGGTTTATTAAAAAAGAGAGGCCTGATGCTCATATTATCAGCCCTTTAAAAATAGTGGTCTTATGATAGAACTTTAATAGTGCATTTAGTACAATCATTAGAATATCTAATTTAAAAAACAACACTGGCTTGTTAAAAAATTCAATTCAAAAGTCCTTAAAAAAAATCAAAATGATTTTTATTTAAAAAATTATGTACAAAATAAAAATCGTTTATTTAATGTAATTCTTTTCATAAACAAAATCAATTGAAGCACTTTGATGTTTGGTTTTCTTAAAATAAATTTTGAAATGAAAACAAGATAATTTTGTCTCAAAACAAAAATCAATATTTAAAACAGTGTTTATTTTTTTTATTTCTATAGAAAATAATTTTTCTTGATTAGTAAAGCTAAATTTCTTAAACTTTTATTTAAATTAGAAATCTTAAAAGAAAAAAAAATTTAAAAATCGTTATTACATTATGTTTGTAAAGCTTCTTAAATAAAAATGATTATTACCTTGTTTCATTAAATAAATGTCTATTTTTGAGTTTAATTCTCGTCATTTTATTTAGCAACTAAAGTTTTCAGTTGTTTGGCTGTTTCGAAGATCAGATTCATATTTAATTTAAATAATGAATGAAATTAAGTCGACTCTTCAAAATCGCGTTCAAGTTAAATTGCTTAATTTAAAAATTAAGGAAATTGAACGAGAAGAAGTTCTATCTCTGAGTAGAACAAATCGATATGTTTCTTTGGTTGCTAATGATTTGGAACAAATTCGAACTTCTACCGGAAGATATCGATTTCAAGAAGAGAACATGCGAGCAGAAACTCCACCATCTAGCTTGCAATCGGATTCTGAAAGTGATTCCGATTCAATTTTAGATAAAAATGAATTGGATTCAGTCGATCCAATACTTTATGAAAAAAAGCGGGTGAATACACAGTCTGAAATCAAAAAATCCGAAGTTAAATTTGAGTTTTTACAAAAAGATTTTAGACCTAGCTCTTGTCAAAAACCAGTAGTTTCATATCAAATCGAAGAGCTAAAAAAGAAAGATCCAATTTTTTGTAAAAGGTACAAGAGATTTGAACTGACAAAACAATATGGTCGAATACCCATCTTTAATGATATTGATAGTAGAATTCAGGTAAATATGCCCAAATGCGTTATAGAAAAAAAGAAAAAAGAACTAATTAAAATTTCGAACAAAAACTTTAACCGTTTAAACAAAGAAAAAGAGGCGAAAACATTAAACGAAAAAGTATCTTTTTTCGTTAAAAATTATCAATTAATCACTTAATAAAAAAATTCTAAACAAAATCTAAAATTTAAATTTATTTTCAAAAAAACCATTCTGAAAAATGGGAGCAATTGTTACTGAAGGGGGGCAAATTTTCAATTTTATAAAAGTTATTTTTGACCAAAATTTTACAATTGTTAAAATTTTGTAAAGAAAGATTCTTCCTAACTATTACTTTGAAATATTTAAAATGAAATTTTATAGCAGATATATAAGAGTTGAATAATACTTAAGTTTATTCATATGATTTTATTATTGGAAAAATTTACATTTGGAATGTTTTAAGTAATCAAAAAATTACAAATTCAACCAATATTTTAAAATAAAAATAATTAGATATGATAATTTGCTTTAGCATAAAGAATTTAAGCTAGACTGAACTTTTAGAAGAATAGTTTTAAAATTTTTATTTTGTAATATGCAAGAAAGATGTGAGTATAAGCGTAATAACTATTTTAAATGTATCTACTTACATTTAATTTCCAAGGTTTTGTGAAATTTAGTACAATAGAACAGAACAAAATTTTAATTTATTTTTAACCAAAAATTTTAAAAATTCTAATAATTTTTCTCTTAAAAGTCAAAAGCAAGCCTGTAAATGCATAATGGTGCAATATTCAAAGTTGCACTATTATCGAGAATTTGGTAAAACTCTACAAATTTAGCATAATTTAAATTTGGACAACTAAGTATATTGCACTTTAATTCACTTACAAAACTATTTAAAAGCTTTCAGAAAAAAAGTTATAAGCTCTTTTAGCATTTATTTTTGTTTTATTTTTTTATTATGTAACAAATTTCACAAAACCAATTTTCCATGAACTACGGAAAATTACAAAAAAAGTTCACTAATTTTAAAATATAAATTAAATTATCAGACAAAATAGATTTTGCCATAAAATGTGAATTAGGCAGTGGATATGGTTATTGAATATTAATTTACAAATAAATAAAAAGCAACAACAAAAGAAGACTACCCTTTTAGTTTCTTTGAATTAATTTCAAAAGATAGTAGAAAAAATTTTAATATTTTGTACAAAAAATAAAGCAGTTAAAATAATGGAAAATTCAAATTTAAATTTTATTTATCAACTGTCAATAAGCAATAATTATTCCAAGTTAACATTTTTAACACTCAAAAACCGGATGACTTTTTTGACCCTTTTATTTAATTGTTTTTTAATACTTTTTTTCAATGAAAATAAAATTATTTTATAGAAAAAATTAAATAATTTTATCCTATTTTCTATTTAAAAAATGACTAAAAAAAATAATAAAAAAATGCTTAAATTTATTGAATAAAAAACAAATAAAGGAAGTTACAAAAGGGGTTCAAAAGACCCCTCCGGTTTTTGAGTGTTAATTAAAATTAATTTTTTTTTGTAAACCAAAAACCTTAAAATATTAAATTAGCATTTTATTTGTTTGTAAAAGTGTAAATAAAAAAAAATAAATTAAGACAAAATTTTCTTAATGCTACTTTGAGTAAAGCTAGAAGTGCTCATTTATTTATAAAAAAAAAATTATATATATATATACACATATATGTGTATACAAAGATAAATCAAAACAATTGAATTGGATACAACACACAAACAGTCCAGGTACGTTCATTCATCATCGAAGAAAATTATGTCAAAACAATAGCAAAAACAGGGTGTGCAAATTTGTATTTATAAAATTCTTTGAATTATAAATTAGTTCTAGTAACACTCATAATATTTTTCTAGCTTTTTATTATAATAGATCGCGTTTTTTAATCGTAAGCAAGCAAAGCTTCTCAATCATAACTAAAGATAAGCTAGTAGTAGTTGTACGAAAATTATACAGTTACAATATTTTAAAATAAATTATTATTATCATAATGAATATAATTCAGCACAATATTAGATACTAATTATTGAGCATGGGCACACACAGCCTAGAACTTATCTATGTTTAACATGTTTCTAGTCATTGACAGACCATTGTTTGCCTTGCCAAAAAAGCCTTTTTAGTGATATTGCATTCAGAGCCACACACGTGTTTTGAATAATTTAAAATATTTTAATTTTTTCGTTTCTAGTTGCTCGTTGTTGTTGGAGAAATATTTTATTATATTTAATAGCTAACACAATCATAAACAAAATAGACTTAAATTTCAATTTTTCATATTACAGATAGAAAACATTTCGAAAAAAATAGTTTCGACGAGAAAGCAAAAGCCCTCAACTAAATTCAGTCCACTCGGTCGTGTCCTGGTTTGGTCTCTCTCTGGTCCAAAGAATGCAATCTGAAACTGTCCTCAACAGCAACCGCTCAATAGTAAGAAAAATTGAACATTTTGAAATTTTTTTCGTTCTATGCAAGTTACCTCTTGGTTTTCTAGATGCCTAATTTTGGCACTAAATCGGGTCAAGTATTTCTCTTGCCTGCATTCTATTCTGCCGCCTCTCTCCTTCATTCCATGCATACTTTTTTTTTCTATTTTTCAAATACATTTTTTCTAATTTTATTTGACTCAATTGAATGCGATATGATAAATATTTAATATGTGCTTTTGTTTGCTAATTTAATACACAAACAATAGCTATTTTCAGTGTTTATAAATGGCCTTCGATTATGTGTGCGCGAGGACTAGAAGAAAAAAATAAAGTCAACGTCTAACTCTAGGCTCTGCTCGACAATTTATTTATTGCTCGATGCTTTAAGGTCGAGCATTCATCAATCATGTACTGTCCCATCTTATTTTATTTAATTATTTCGAGCCAAATTGATTGTTCTAAAATATCGTGAACAAAAAAAAATGAGAATAAAATTATAATATTTTTCAAAATGCATAATTTAGATTTGAACAAAAAGAAAAAAAGAGCAAATTATCGACAAAATAGAGAGAGAGAGAGAGCAAGAGCGAGAGCGAATAAATTTCTTTAATTTTTTTACTTATAAATATTAGATTCTAATAAAAATGAATTCTTTTTTTTTTTGTTCTAATTCAACATTGCTAGTAATTTTTGGTTTAACTAAATTTTTTTTACAAGATGTCAAAGCTCAAGTCAAACGAGCTTGGACCCAAAATGAATGGTTTTCATCATCATAACGACCTAAATAACAACTGTAATAACAACAACAACAACAACAATAACAATAATAATAATAATAGCAATAAAACTAGTAGTAGTGAAGCTAATGGCAGCGTGTATTCAGAAGAGCATCTGTTTAGATCAGTGCTGCACCAGTTAGAGTTCTATTTTTCTCGTGAAAATCTGCTGCATGATAAATACTTGCTTTCTCAAATGGACAGCGACAACTATGTGCCCATAGCCATTCTCATTCAATTCAACAAGATAAAAAAGTTGTTTGCCAACTCAAATATGAGCACAAGTTCGGACCAAGAGCGCATTTTGTTTGTCCAAGAGCTAGTCAAACAGAATCCGGACTCTAAATTGCAATTAGACCCGAATGGAAACAAGTTGCGCGCTAATCACAAACGATGCGTGGTAATTTTACGCGAAATAAACAAAGAGACGCCTGTTGAGAGCATCATCGGTCTGTTTGACAAGTGCAAGATTAAGTGTCTTAACTGCGAGTTTGCCGGCTCTCGGTCATGGTATCTCACGTTCAAAGACGAACAAGAAGCTCAAATAGCAGTTCAGTTTATAAAGGAAGAGGTTCAGACGTTCAACAGCGAGCCGCTGTTCGCTCGAATCAAAACAAATCCCATACCGAAAGTTGCCAACTCGACAAGCAATCCGCCGACACAAGTCAATAATAGCGCGGCGGACGAGCACGACAAAGTTGGCCCGGAGCCGGACTCGTCCAAACAATATGGCTATTCGATGTACCCGGCGGCCTACTACTATCCGCCCGAGTTTCACCCGTTCATGGCCAATCCGTGGATGTTCTATCCGTCGGCACCAAATCAATTTTATCCTAATTTTAGTAAAATAAAGCAAACATCTATTATCGATAATAATAACTCATCTAGCAGTAACATGTCTTCCGCCTCTAATTGCATGTTTAGTCCTCTTGATCCGCTCATGTTCTCCTACGGCGGCTCCTATCCGGCCTATAAGCGCAAAAACAAGCCAAAAGCCGAGACCGACACGAATTCTAGTCAAAACGAAGACAATGAAGAGCAGGACAAGCGAAACAACTATCGTCGATACAACATTGGCACTTATAATCAAAATTTTATAATACTGCCTAATCCGGCTACGTTCGGCTACGCACCGGCTCCTCATCCAGCGCACATGCCCTACAACATCGGCATGTATTCACCGTCATTTGGACCGCCATCGTCGACGGCCCAATCGGCCGCTAATCAGCCGTCTTCATCGTCTTCGTCGACCTCGTCCAAGCCTTCTAATCAAGTCGACGGTTCAAATAATCAACGAACAAATCAATTTAGGCCAAATAGATACAACAATGGCAAAAAGTATGCAAATTTTGCCAATCAGTCATCAAGGCCCAATGCCGACTTTGATACCATGAAAGAAAAACGCCTCAATACCACTTCTAAATATTCTAAAATGAATGGCAAAGCAGCAAATTCTAATTTTAAAAAATCGGCTCGTCCATTTGCTCGCAAAGACGACTCGCCTGTTCAATTCGACTACGAGCCTACTTCATTCCCGCCACTAAATGACAAAAACGAAGAGAAAAGCGTCGTTGTCGTCGAGCCAGCCGTCGAAAGCCAAGAGTTGGTCAACGAAGTGATCGAAATGCCTGGCGATTCTAATTCTCCATGGTCGCGTAAGTCCTTTGCCGAAATTGTCAAAATACCAACGAACACAAACAACACATTGAGTCAAGAGATCGAAAATCTCACACTCGCTGAAGACTAAAAATATTAAAAAATAAAATAAAAAATATTTGAAAAAAAAATAAAATAAATAAAAAACACCAATAGCTACAATAACAACAACACCAACAACAATAACAACAACAACAACGTTAACAAAAGCCTCTCTTGTACTTCAATTCAGCACACTTCTATCGAACAAAAAAAAAAAAAAAATAGAAAAAATTTAACAAAAACAACAACAGTCTACAACTTTGTCAAGAATATTCTCTTACCGGTGTAAATAATCACCTGAACGCCTCATCGCAAGTCGAATCGTTATTAAGCCTATAATTCTCTTTCTAGCCCACATGAGTAAAGCCGAGTTGATTGCAATAAATTAGTTACGTCAGCGTTCTATTTATTATATATTTGAGTATTAAACGCTTTTTATGTCAGTATTCCGTTTAATAGAAAAAAAAGTTTTAATTGTTTATTTTTGACCATTAGATAACAGCAATGCATCATCATTCCCTTCAATAAAATTTTTTTTTTTTTTTTTTCTATTAAACAGTGAAATTTAGATTAGCATAATAGTAATTGGTAGTAAATGACCCTAGAAACAAATACTAATGGAAAAAGCAAAACATAAAAAAATAAATAATCTATCAATCATAAAATTTTTAAAATAATTTCATGTGAAATTATGGACAATTTTGAAACAAAATGATTTGATGGCGGTTTTTTAAATGCGAGTTTTAAAACGATATCCGGTTCGAATTGGCTCCATAAAAAACAAATGCCGTCAAAATGCAACTATTTTATTCTTTTATCTTATTTTATTCTATTCTATTATTATTCTATATTCAGGTTATTATATACATATATTTTTTTTCTTCTTTATTAAGACTTTAATTCCACACTTGGAGAGCCCATACGGGTTTTTGAGCGTCGGAAATGGTTTATTTACATATACATAAATAAATTGTCGTTTAGCTTAATTCATATAAACAAAAACAAGGTCTTCTCGAATAACCGTGTAGTCAAGTGACCTAATCAGGTTCGAGTTTGACCTTGACAAAAAAAAATTAAAGCTTAATTTATTTAATTTATTCTAGTTTTTTTTTTCTAATTTTATTTTTGTGATGGTTCTCAAAAATTTAAACATGATTTGTTTTTGCTTTGTTTTTTTTTTTTTTTACTATTTTTTTTCTCTTATTTTAATGATAAAATTTAAGTTTGAGTTTAAAATTTTAAAAATTTTTTTTCTTTTAAATTATACTATTGAATTAAAAAAAATACAGGTAAAAGATTATTAATATTGAATAAAATATTGTAAACCACATTTTTTATTTTTTTCATTATTTCTAAAAAATCTAGAATTGAATTTTATGAATTTTCAAATAAAAATTATACAAAAAATTTGAATAATTTATTAAACCATTGTCGGTAATAAACGCCAAACCAAAAATTAATATAGCTTCTACCCAAAAATTTACCATTGGCAAATTTTAACTTTAGACCAAATAAAAAATATGATTCTAAAAAGAGGAAGTGAAATAGTGTTACAAAATTTCATCTTGTATCAAAATCCCTGATTCAGAGAGGCTTAGAAACCTGGATTCAAAACGATTTAAAATGACATTCGCAAGGTTGACAGAAAACAGAATACTTGGTTAAGTTCTTGATGGTATTAAACTTCAGACACAGATGGTCATTAAATTACTTTATACAAGTATTGTAGGGCCTCACTAAAAGTATGCTATTTCTGTATGGTATCCATATATAGAGAGAAAGATGAAATAATTCTAGAGACTGTTCAAAGAAGAGCTACTCGTGCAATTTATGGTTTGAAACATATAGTGAAAGAATAAAGACTCTAAATCTGACGAATTTAACCCAAAGGCGTATGAGAGGTGACTAAATTTAAATGTTAAAGTTAGAAAAATATTGATCAAGATAAAGAAAAGTACAAGAGGCAATCCATACAAAATTAAAAGAGAGATAATCAAAAATTGTGCCCAACGATACCACTTGTTCACAAACCTTGTTGTAAATGGCTGGAATAAGTTGAGAGTCGATGCAGTTGAAGCTCAATCCAGCGATATTTTTAAAGCAAAAATAGACAAAATCTTTCATTACATTGTTTGCACATAATCTGTTGTCAGATTTTACACATTTTATGCGCTGCAATAACGCACTTTACTATGCTATAAGATCAGATAGATTTCTTATCATTATCAATTTATGGAATAAACTGTATGATGAAACAATCTGATTTTAAATTTTAAGCCTTTTTTAAATTTCGCATTTATAAGGTTTTAAAAACAAACAACAGTGTTTTATGTCTGAATCAAATCAGTTTTTACACGACAACGTAGCATTAATTATTATCTTTTATGGAATATCCCACTCGGAGCTTAAATCAGACATGATTCAATGTCTCTGAAAAATTATCTGAAACTTTTGCAATAAAATTTAACTAATTTGGGCGATAAAAATTTTTTAGAATTAAATAATCAAATTTAGAGTTAGACATACAATTTTGAAGAGTAACCAATTATTTTTATTGGAAAATTTAAAATTACTTAAAATTTTATAATTACAAAGAAACTAAAATCAAAAATATCCATTTATTTTTAAATTTTAAAACTCAACATAATAGAATAGAATCAGAAAAAATAATGTTTTTTTTAAACTAATATTTTAAATTATTTTTTTTCCTAAGAAATTTAAGATTTCAGTAGTCATTTTACTTTAAGGTGATACATCTGATTTGATTCAGACATAAAACACTGTTGTTTGTTTTTAAAACCTTATAAATGCGAAATTTAAAAAAGGCTTAAAATTTAAAATCAGATTGTTTCATCATACAGTTTATTCCATAAATTGATAATGATAAGAAATCTATCTGATCTTATAGCATAGTAAAGTGCGTTATTGCAGCGCATAAAATGTGTAAAATCTGACAACAGATTATGTGCAAACAATGTAATGAAAGATTTTGTCTATTTTTGCTTTAAAAATATCGCTGGATTGAGCTTCATCTGCATCAACTTCCAGCTTATTTCAGCCATTTACTGTTACAAAAAGCAACAGAATACTTGGGCAAGTTCTTCATCGTTTTAAATTTCGGACACAATCTCAACTCACTTTATCAAGCAGAAGTACAAGAGGCCATCCATACAAAATTAAAAGAGAGATAATCAAAAATTGTGCCCAACGATACCACTTGTTCACAAACCTTGTTGTAAATGGCTGGAATAAGTTGAGAGTCGATGCAGTTGAAGCTCAATCCAGCGATATTTTTAAAGCAAAAATAGACAAAATCTTTCATTACATTGTTTGCACATAATCTGTTGTCAGATTTTACACATTTTATGCACTGCAATAAACCACTATATTACTACTATACTATACTAGTTATTAATAAATTGAAACTTGAATAAAATTTAAAAAAAGGCTTTTATTTACATGCATTCAAGTCTTAAAGAAAAAACCAAAATCTTATTATCTATTTATTTTTATTTGAGTAATTTTGCTAAATAAAATCTTAGTGTAATTTATTTATGAAATCTATATTTTTAGTCTTAATAAAAAAAATGCTAAGATTATTTTTTAGACTTTACAAAAATTATAATGCAAGCTTTGCAGACCAAGTTTACACAAAATCCTTGATTTTTTTTCAATATAAAATTTGAATTTTCAAAAATTGCTCATATACTCATATTTTTTTTTTTTATATAAAAGTTGTTTAGATATTGAATGAAAATAATAATGAAAAAATGATCAATTCAATGGCGATTAGTCAAAATGGAATAACATTGAACAAAAATTTGCCAAGCTACTCGGTGAGTCTATTAAGACCTTCATCAGATTCTAAACAGTATCGAAACATGAGTGGATACAGACCAGCCAGAGGGGATTTTGAAACAGAATTCAATGACAAATTTGAGTACAGATACGTGGCTGATTTAGATTATGAACTTATTGATCAAAAAGAAGAAGAAGCAGAAGAAATAGACATTGAAGGTGATTTGGATGACGACAAAGATTGCTTGGTAGAAACAATTCAGATTGAAAATATTCTAAAAATTAATATTCTTAAATCCTATAACGATCTGATACGCGAACGTTTTAGAAGAAAAGAGTTCATTCGTAATTTTGGAATCCTAAGCGATGCTTGTCAAAATGACTTTGAAAACTTGTTAAAAAATAAATCCTCTCAAACAAACTACTATAAAAAATCACAGCAAAATGTGATGGACAACTTTTATCATTTAAAAAATATTGAAAAAATAAGCTCATTTCCAATAAAATTTATTCGTTTGTTCAAAAGTTATGACCAATTTCTTGGCCTAATTGAACTGTTAAGTTATCAGTCATTTTTAAGCAAAAAATTATCGGATTTAGTCGAGTTTAGAGCGAACGGAATCGAAAAATTTCGAAACATTCAAATTTATAAAAATTTAAAATCAAAACGCTTGAATAAAGTAAAAAGTATTCACATGGCTAGCCTGCTAACATCGGTGAATAGATACGAAGAAAATTCTTGTACAAAAATTTGCCGGACTATGTGCATGGATTGGTTTAAAAAATTTGTCATATCGGAGAAAAGTTTTCTGGATCGAAAAATCGGTCCTAATGTGCTAGCAAATGGAAGACAAGTGTCCAATTCGCCGTCTGCATACCCAGCTTCACATCTCAAATATAAAAATAATCCTCTCAAGATAGAAAATTATCCGGATAGTGATAAATTAAATGAGGAAGAGAAGGAATTTTGTCGAGTTGCTCGAATTCAGCCAACTAAATATTTACGAGTCAAGGCTATTTTGATAATGGAAAACGCAAAATCCGGATTTTGTACTTACTCGAGAGCGAGAAAAATAGCTGGTATTGATGTAAATAAAACTCGGCTCATACACAATTTACTTATAAAATTAGAGCTTATTAAAATAAATCCTCAGCAAGAAGACAAAGATGATCTAACTTAATTTTTTAATTTAAATAAATAAAAAAGAAAAAAATCTACAATTTTTATATTAGACCAACAAAATTAACTCTAATTAAAATTAAAATTTTAATAATTGACTTTTTTCAATTCAAGTGATTTATGGGGAGGTGCTCATCTTCTTTTTCAGTACCTTTTTGAGCAATAGCTCCTATACGACACAAAGGTTAGCTTAGCTTGGGGATTTTCTTAACAGCTGTGCACAGAGCATTCTGATCGAGAATGACTGGTTCTTCTTCTAAAGGCTCTTAACCCATCTTTTACCCATTTTACTTTGAATACATTTTCACATTTCACTTGACGACATATTTCACGAGTTACGCTGTTGCGGCTTTTTTTAATAATCACCTAACAGAAACAAAATTTTCATTTAAAGTATTTATTTTATTAAATTTTTTAGAATTAAATAATCAAATTAAAAATTAAAAAAATATTTAAACTAATATGTTAAATTATTTTTTTTACAATGAAACTTAAGACTTGAAGAGTCATTTTAGCCTATAGTGATTCATCCAAAAAGTTTACTAGTCTAAAAAAATTATTTCATTATTTTGTTTCGGTGTCCCAAATCATAAACCCAAGATAAACACATATTTCACGTGTTTCTGCTGTTGCTGATATGTCTTTTTTTCAATAATGACTTAACGGTTTAAAGACCAAAGTTTTAATTAACAGCTTCGATCTGACACAGAGATTATTGCATCGAACTGATCATCTACATTGCAGTTATTACCCATTTTTTGATTAATGGAATTTAAACATGAGCCTTGTACTGCAGAAATATTTTGAAGATTTTTCCACCTCATTCAACGGGTTTTGAACCCTCGATCCTCTGCTTGCATGACTAACACACAAAACATTTGACTTTACCAGCAATATTAAAACTTTTATAGGGTATTAATTTTTCTTTTATCTGAAAATATCTGTTTAATAAAAAATAGATAAAAAATTTAGATTTAAAAAATTGATTATGTTTTCAATAAAATTTCTTTAATAAAAATTATTATTTAATTTTTTTTTTAAATAAGCTCCTCGTTTGTATCGATTCTTATTTCTGATTAGTAGAAAAATTCGTATTTTGGTCCTAAAAAATCGCAAAAAAAAAAAAATCAAAAAAAAAATTTCTATAATTTTAATAATTAATTGAGATAATTTTATTTTTTAAAATTTATGAATTTAAATTCTAAAATATGCAGTTATTTTTTTTTCAACTTTAGTTTTAGTTTTAAAATTTAAAATTAAATTTTGGTAGGAAAACATATTTTTATTTTTAACTTGAAACATCACTTATATAAAGTAATTTGCAATTTAATCTAAAACATTTAAATAAAACCAACTTAACAAAAAATCAGTCATAAAAATGAGTAAATTATGGTCAAAATCAAAAGAAGTAGCCTGGGATGTATATACTCAAATCTCAGACATGTTTATAAACAAATTACATAGACAAATGAAGCATAATCCTACTGAAAGAACTGCACAAACTCTACAATATAGTTTATTTCTGGATATGATAATACAAACATATAGAAATGATCCTAAAGCATTACAAATATTAATGGTAGATCCTAGAGTACAAAAATATTTAAAACAAAGCGAAAGAGATATAGTATTTTATATAATGGGAATGTTAAGAAAAGAAGGAGCAAAACCAGAATTAGTAGCATCAATTATACCTCATGATGAATTAACTCAATTTGATTTAACACATGGGACAAAATATAGTCAAGTAGAAGAAAATAAATTAATAAAAGGTTATGCAAAAAATACAGAAGAATAAGAAATAGAATTAGATGCATTTACAGCTTCCTATGAATCAAATTATGGAAAAAGTCTATCAAGAGATTATGAGGAGGCTATAAATACAAGTGATGCTAAAAGATTAAAAACATCAGAAGAAAATCCTCCTAGTATAGAACCAATAAGTTCAGATACAGATACTCAAAGTAGCCCAAAAAGTCAAATTAGTAAACCTAGCTCAGAAAAAAATATTCCAGAAGAACCAGAAATGCCAGAAGAAATGGAAACAGATAGAGCTGCAGGTGGTAGTACAGGAATTGGACACCACGGTGGTTATTTTGGTAATGCTAGTAGAAATCCAGGATTCGAAAAAAGTAGATTAGAAAGAGAAGTTGTAAAAACTCATAATAGAATGGATAAAGTTTTCTATTGGGGAATGTCAGCCTTTGATACAGATTACGATGATAACAAACCTTATATAGAAGATTTAATGTTGGGAACCAAAAAAACTGGAATATTACAATTTAAAGACCAATATACAAATAGTACTATGAATTATACATATAATACAGGCACTACATCATTAGCTGGTCAAGTTTATGCACAACCATTAAATTTTCACGTTAATGATTTTATTGATCATAAAACTTTAAACGCAATTTCAGGAAGATTAAGACAATTTGAAAAAATTTCATTAGCTGAAATACATGCAGAAGTAGAATTACATACAAGAAAAGGTTCTGCTTTTGATAATGAATGGTATTTACATAGATGGAGTGCAATGACAACACCAACTGTTGCTGAAATGAGAGCTGCTAGAAAAGACTTAACTTGGAATGCATAATATTTAGTATATAGAGATGCTGACGGAGATTTTCAATGGATTTATTAAATCAAATACTGAATATGATGCTCCAGATACTGAAATGTTACCATCTAGAAAATTACAAAGTTTAAGAAAAAAAGACAAAACTACAGATATTGTAAGTAATGGTTTTAGTTTTACTAGAAAAGTAACTGCTGGAGGACCATATTATTTAACTCCGACTAAAATATGGGAAATAAAAGATAGAAGTATCTCAACATTAATAAACGAAATTGAAGGCCAAAGTGCAGACTCAAGCGGAAACTTAGTAAAATGGCCAGAATATTTTAATTTCTTAATAGTGCCATTAAACTCTGACATGGTTATGTGTCCAAGAACAGGGAACGCATGTATTACACCTAATTTTCATACAGAAGTACATATAAAAACTACAGCAACATGGTTATGTATGGGTAATGCTTTTACAAGTGCAACAATAGGTTATAAACAAGATCCTTACTATAATGCAAATACAATGTACAATATGGAAATAATAAGTCATTCTAATACCCACCGAATAGCATAGTGGGGATACTACTAGAAAAATAAAGACTAAATCACAATTATGACATATTAGAGATGGTAAGAAATTCTAAGCAAAGCAAAAATTTGTAAATATGTAAATAGTCCTAACTTATTAAAAAACTTGAGCCGGTACTCTATATGGGTATCCGTCTCATTTTTATTTCTAAGATTAGATTAAAAACATTTATAATTTTTAAAACTTTTATTGAAATAATAAAGAAAATAAAAAAAAATAATCTTTTAATAAAATTGTTCATTATATTCCTCCAATCCCATCTGGTTTTCGGGTGGGAAATTGTCCATCCATTTGTTAACCAACTGTTTGTTATGGATTTCGTCGTCACTGTCATATTCAAAATCTGATGGTGCTGCGACATCAGAGTCATAGTCTTTGATCGATGACATTATGGATTGGACTTCTTTTTCGTTGTCCTGGTGTTTTTCAAGGAGATCACAATATGTCTCCCAATTAACTGGGTTTCTTAAAAGTTTGGCTACAATGACTTTGTATTCATCCTTCCATGGCGCGGATGGTTTATTATACAAATTAGCCAATTCTGCACGGTCCATATTATACAAGTAAAACCGTCTTTTGAATTCCGGTTTACGATTTATGAGTTCTGAAAGTGTCTGGTAGTCTAAATACTCATCATGGTTAAAGGAGATGAAGAACCGCTCTATCTTAAGTAAAAGATCATCTATTGATGTCTTGTTTTTCGCCAGCCTAACATTTAATCCTGTGCCAGATAGCTGTTCCTTTATTGAGCAGAGAGTGTCATTCAGAGTGATTCTCTTTGTCAAGGAGAGCCACTTCATCTCTTCAATTATTATAGTGGAAATAGCTGATCTGGCTGCGGAGTCGTACTTAAGTACGTCCTCCTTAACGAACTGGGTGCCTGGCCATACATGGTATGGTCCAAATGATTGAGCTAGTATCTCACATATGGTAGTTTTGTAAGTACTAGCACAACCACCTAGAATGCAGGCGTAACCAGAATTAGAAGGGTGGGCATCGATTTTAATTCGAATATCCCTAATAAAATCTATGAAAGTCTTAAAAGGTATTAATTTTTTAATATCTGACCTAGTAAGAGGAAGATTCTCGTCCTCTTTCATCCTCTGATCCTCTAAGGATTGAAGATGATTACTATAATTCTTATTTAATCTTAATTTTATACAGTCGGTCTTCCAACTGTTATAAACAGGATACTCTTGCCTAAATTCCAACATTTCAGCTGGAGAATGTTTGGGGCGGTTTTTCATTTCTTTAATTTTTGAGAGTATAGACTGCCTGTTATCAGGCTTCCATTTAATTTCAGGATTATCACAAACTACGTTTTTCCTCTTAATATAGTTGACGATATTATTATAATGGTTTTCGTCTTTTATTTGGTTAAAGTGCATTTGCATTAGTGCATTTGCAACTTTAGCCTGAGGATTAACTATGCCCAAAGCTTCCAAAGAAGTTTTGGACATGTCTCTTACGTTCCTAATTAACATACAAACGTTAGTATATTAAAAAAAAAATAAATTAACTAACCTTTTAGTAAATTTGGGTATCCCAAGAACGTGATAATGGCCACGTTCGCCGGCCTTTAGTTTTAATGTTTTAGATTTAGTTTTTACAGAAGATCCTGCTCGCATATATACAATTGAGAACGGACCACATCTAGGTACATCCAAAAAAAACAAACTTCACTCAGTTCTCTCTTGGGAATATCACCTTGAGTGTAAAATTGATAGAAAATTCGAAAGTCGATTATTATATGATAAAGGAAACTACCAACAGCTAAAAAAACACTTTGATAATTGCATTAGAATCATTAAAGCCTCAAACAGTGTCGAAGAACAATACCAATTATTACTGGAATCCTACAAAAAAGGAGAAACAGAATTTATACCAACTAAATGCATTTCATTGTACAAAAAATCGACTAAAAAAAGCCCAAAATGGTTTAACAATGATCTGAAGAAGCTAACTAAGAGAAAATATAAACTCCATCTAAAAATGAGATCTCCAAAAGGACAAAAAGAACTCAAAAATGAGTACAATGAAACCTGTAAAGAGTTAAAACGAATGATCAAAGCCACGCGTGTTACTTATGAGGAAAAAATTATTCAAGAAAGCAAAAAGAATCCTAAATTAATATATAGTTACATAAATCATCAAAGAAAACACACAGATAAAATAAGATCACTTACTAACCCAAATGGGGATCTTATTGTAGATAAAAAAATCATTACTAACCTGTTAAATGAACAATTTCAAAGATCCTTCAATGCTGATTGTGGTGCAGTATTGCCTAATTTCGAGTCGATCTGTCATGAAGTCTGTGAAATTAATATCGAGTTATTTTCGCATTCAAATATCATCAAATACATTGGTAGACTGGATAAACGAAAAGCGAGTGGGAACGACGGACTACACCCACATGTAATCAAAAGCTGTGCCGAAAGCTTCTCTAGAATGTTAGAACCAATTTTCAAAAAATCATATACAAATGGCAAGCTCCCAACTGCGTGGAAGGAAGCTAAAATAACTCCAAATTTTAAAAAAGGTAAAAGAACTGAACCGACTAACTATAGACCAATATCGCTTACTTCTGTCACTTGTAAAATTATGGAGCGAATCATCAGAGACGCAATGATGGCTCATTTAAACAGACTCCATCTGATTGCCAATCAACAACATGGCTTTGTTGAGAGAAAATCATGTCTGACTAATCTCCTACAAACAATTGACATAATTACTGAAGCCTCAAACAGGGATTTGCCTGTGCAGTTGTCTTTTTCGATTTTGCCAAGGCTTTCGACAAAGTTTCACACCGAGCATTAATAAAAAAAGTTCAGGCTTACGGATTTAGCGATAAAATCATAAATTGGCTTTCCGATTTTTTGATCGGCAGGAAGCAGCGTGTTGTACTGGGCGAAAATGTCTCAGAGTGGAGGGACGTTCTAAGCGGTGTGCCACAAGTATTAATTGAGACCTTTAAGATAATGAACGGTCTAAGTAAAATTCATCTACAGAATCCGTACATTAAAAGTCTCGCACTCTCATCCAGCTGGAGGAATCAGAGGACATCCAAGAAGACTGACCAAACAACTGACAAGAAATAAAAGCAGAAACAGCTTCTTGACAAATCGAGTGGTAAACGAGTGGAACATGTTACCAGTTGAAGTTGCTAACGCAAAATCCAAAAATGAATTTAAAAACAAACTGGATAAATATTTGAAACAAAAATAATTAATTTTTTCTATTAACATATTTTATCATTATTAAGGTTTATGTTAAATCAGACAGCTACCATAGCAAGGCACTTATCGCATTGCTCCGCAGTTAGTCTGCTGTAGCTTATTATTATTATTATTATTATTATTATTTTGTTTCGGTGTCCCAAGTCATAAACCCAAGATAAACACATATTTCACGTGTTTCTGCTGTTGCTGATATGTCTTTTTTTCAATAATGACTTAACGGTACCAAAGTTTTAATTAACAGCTTCGATCTGACACAGAGATTATTGCATCGAACTGATCATCTACATTGCAGTTATTACCCATTTTTTGATTAATGGAATTTAAACATGAGCCTTGTACTGCAGAAATATTTTGAAGATTTTTCCACCTCATTCAACGGGTTTTGAACCCTCGATCCTCTGCTTGCATGACTAACACACAAAACATTTGACTTTACCAGCAATATTAAAACTTTTATAGGGTATTAATTTTTCTTTTATCTGAAAATATCTGTTTAATAAAAAATAGATAAAAAATTTAGATTTAAAAAATTGATTATGTTTTCAATAAAATTTCTTTAATAAAAATTATTATTTAATTTTTTTTTTAAATAAGCTCCTCGTTTGTATCGATTCTTATTTCTGATTAGTAGAAAAATTCGTATTTTGGTCCTAAAAAATCGCAAAAAAAAAAAAATCAAAAAAAAAATTTCTATAATTTTAATAATTAATTGAGATAATTTTATTTTTTAAAATTTATGAATTTAAATTCTAAAATATGCAGTTATTTTTTTTTCAACTTTAGTTTTAGTTTTAAAATTTAAAATTAAATTTTGGTAGGAAAACATATTTTTATTTTTAACTTGAAACATCACTTATATAAAGTAATTTGCAATTTAATTTTTAGTACACAATGTTTACAAATAGTTTTACTATAATGTATGTTTGTCTGTTCTTTTAATTTAGACTATGTCAAAATTAGATGAGAAAAAACGCTGTAATTCCATTTCAAGTCAATCGGAACAGTCTGATTCGAAAAAACCAAAAATTGATTCAGATCAAGAGAATAATCTAATGATAAAATACATTCCGATGAAAAATGGATCAACAAATGTAAACAAAACGTTTAAAACTCCGTCTAGCAATCCTAATTATCATCAAAATCTAACAACTTCTCTTAATAAATCATCTAAAACTGTACAACAAGAAATAGATGAAGTCGACCGTGAAATAGAGAATCTTTTGAATCAGGGTTTAAAGCTGGAAGATCTTGACGTAATTATCAAAAAATTACATACATACAATGATATCAAAGATCAAACACAAAGTCTTTTAGAAAAAATTGCACATATAAAAGGCTATACTATTAAAAAAATGCATGAACTGTATGATTTGGATCCAAATAATGACTAAATTGCATTTAGCGCTAAAGAAAATGTAGAAATAATTTAAATTTTAGTTTTAAATAATTTTCAAAATAAAACTTTTTTAAATTTAACATTTAGTTTGATTTTAAATGTAAATTAAAATTTTTGTCCACAATTTTATTTTTAATCTTATCATCAAGATCTAAAAGCAAAATCACCGTCAACAATTACTTCCTTTTTATAGCCGAGTTTATTTTATAGTTTTATTGTTCTAAAACAATTTAAAAATATTTAGAACAATGCTTGAATTAAAGCCATAAAGATATTTTATAAACTTTGAATCGCATGTCTAAAATAGAATAATTGATAAAATAGTATAATTGGCGTATCGATACGATATCAATCAATCATCGAGTCAACTTCACTTTTAAAAAACTCGATTTCGAATCAATCAAACTTGTAATTTGGAGCAAAAGGCAACATTTAATTCAACAAATCCTCAAGAGTTTAGTGACTTTTACTATACAACGTACAAATACCTTTTCTATTAGGATAAATAAATAATTTTATTTACTTGATTATTTCATGGCATTTAGGAACGATTGTTTATTCAGCTTTACCGAAAATTCGAGCATCTTCTTCATTAAAAATTTTCTTATCTAAATTAAGTTTTATTTATTGTTAATTTAATTTACAATTAAGAGAGCCTTTTTATTCAAATTAGGTCTGGAAATGTTTAATTTCAGTTTGGTCCAAATAGTAAATTTATTAGATCAGCAAAAATTAGACCAATTTTGAGTATGAAATTAAAAATAATGCTAAAATTAGTTTTTAATATTATATAAACAAAATGCTGCTCGATTCTATCAGCTTAATTAAATGTCTGGCAATTTTCGAGATTAAAAGTTCAATTATCAATTGAGAATTTCAGTAATTATTTTTAAAATTGTACTTTTTGTTCTACCAAAATAAGATAAAAAAAATAAATTAAAATATATATCTAATTTTATTTATTAAATGGTCTTTTTTTTTATTTTTATTTTTATTAATTAAATATCATTTTATTTTATTTATTTCAGAAAACACCTCTTGGGTGATGTAAAAAAAAGAATTCACAAAAAAAATTATTAAATGAATAATTTGTAACTAAAATGAAAACATTTGGGCAGTTTTTTATGTCTATTACGAATAAATTTGCATTTTTTTAAAAGAGGCTACTTAAAAATCACATATTTTTGATTAAATTATAATTTAAATTGGATAGTGTAAGTTAATAAGTTGGAATGTATATTATTGTTCTTTACTATAATCATTGCATTAGGTTATTTAATGAAGATTTTTTAAACTAACGATTAAATCCGCAAGTATTTGCATATTTTTGTTAAAAAATCTATGATCATGCTTATTTTAAATTTGAACTCATTTTTTCATTTTAACGAGAATAAAAAAAATATAGTTTTACTGAGTTACCAAAGTTATTTTATTAGAACCTTGATTTAGTGATTAATATTAATATTCAAAGAGTGCTAGGATTTAAAATAAATTTCGTCAAATTCATCAGTTTTAAAAAAAAAATCAAATGTCAAATTTAATCCTTTTTAATAGCATCTTTTTATATTTATTAATTAAAATTTGTCTGAAATGACTAGCTAAATTTTGTTCCAAACTTCCACTATATAAACCAAACTATAATATTTTTAATGATATTGATCTGTTTTTTTTTTTTTATATACAACGCAATTATCTTTTTATATTGATTTATAGCAAAATTTAAAAAAAAATACCTAAAGGCCAATCGGTTAAATTACTACAACAATTAAAGGTTATAGATATTTTTTTTGAATTTCACAAATGCTTCCTTTGAACTATCTATTTGATTCAAAATGGAAGGTTTACTTAAAAAATACATTTATTTAGTAAAAAAAATTTATTTAATTCATTGTATGTTTTTGCTATTTTAATCTGCAAATTGGCCTCTTAAGCTAAAGTTTATTACATTTTACTCACAGTATCCAAAAGAATCATTTTTCAAGTAATTAAGTAAAATTACTAAAAAAATTGATTTAAAATATTTGAGAGCTTTTTTTTTAGTTTATTAATTGTTTTTTTGTTAAATTTAAAATTTCCAACTTAAGCTTTAATTTTAATTTCCTTTTTTTTTGGATGTTATGTAAGACTATTTCAGGGCATAACTTTTTGTGGTAAATTAAAAAATAATCTGGCTTGAACGTTTCTTGATCGATTTTTAATAAGTTATTCATATATTGAGAGTGCAAAATTATTGCGAGTTTAGTTTTAGAAAAAAAATATTGAAAAATTACTTATTAATTAGACAAGCATGAGATTAAATGGTCTCAAATTCTTTAGAATTTCATTTTTTTATTTTTTTTTAATACACGCTTATTAATAAGTGTCTTTAATCTGATCATAATTCTCTTTTGACTTAAACTAGATTTTAATCAGATAAGAATGAATACATTGGTCAAAGTATTTGATGTATGATCATGTAGTTAATATTTACCTCAAAAGTAGTGTTACATTTAAAGATAAGGTCATGTGCTTTATTAAGTCAATTGTTTTTGGCACGCTTGTTTTTTTTTGATGAATTTTCAAGGATAAGCTACTGTAGGATTGAATGAATAAAATATCATTTCAATGTAAATATTTACCTTGAATTTAAATTTATTTCCTAGAAGATAGATCAATTTTCACGAAAACTCAATGATTAATTCAATTTTTCAAGTATCTAAGTCAAGGCGTGGTTCAATAAAATTTTATAGTTAGAAACTTATTCTTTTCTTTTTTTTTAAGTATAAGCAAAATTTATCTGATCTGATAATTGATAGTAATTTTTGAGATTTCAAAAAAAATTAGATTTTTTGGTTGTAATTTATTAATTTTATTTGACGATTTTTCTTTACTTAACACAAGCACTTTAAACTTTTTAATCAGATTAAATTGAATTTTTAATTTCAATAATTTGATAAAATATAAGAATTTTAATTTCAAAGCGACTTGCTAAGGGTTTTATGTTAAATATTCATTAATTTAAATAAAAGCTTAAATACGTTTAAGTAAATAAAAGACTTATGTTTTTCAAGTTTAGATAATACTTGAAAAGAAGTTTAGTTTAGTTTAGTTTAGTTTATTGAATAAATATAAATGACACAATTGATTATTTACACCATACACTGCTACCTTACTATTTCTTTCTTTTTTACCCGAGTCATCAAATAATTACTTTATTCTAAATTGAATTAAATGAATAAGAAGAAAAAATGGTTGGAAGGGTTTTTCTTGTGGTGATAGTTTGACAGCTTTTGCTTTCACTTTGGTTCTTGATTTTCTAAGCAGACGCCTCTGAAATGCTTTTTCTTCTTCTTGAAATGATTGTTATTAATATTTAAATGGCAAAAGGTGTCTAAATTGTGAGAAAAGTTAAAAGTATTTTGATTGAACTGAAATTCAAAAATTGAATTTGAAAAAATATAGGCATCGACTGTTAATTGTTCTAAATATCTTTCAAGGTAATTACACTTAATCAAATAGTGATATTCTAAAACGAATATTTAATGTCCTTAATAAAGTTTTCAAAGTAAATATTTTATTTTGAGGAATCAATTTTTATTTCAAAAAGGCTAAAAGAAAATACGAAAGTCAGAGTTTTCTTAAAGTCCAAAATAAAAAGAGGTTAAAAATTATTAATGTTTTGAATAAATAAAACGTTTTTGGTTGTAATTATTCTGGATTTTCTTGCAGAAAAATGTTTTTATTTCAAGAAAACACCTCATGGTTGATCAAAGAAAGAGAAAAAAAAATTTAAAAATTAAATTCTAAAATTTTAGAGAAAAGTTTAAGTTGACAAAATTGAGTTGATTAATTTTAATCTATTTCTTTTATCGTTTGTTAGTATGGCATGGTTAAAAGCTCAAGAATGATTTTCAAGTCCTTAAATTATCGACTCTACTCATCCATCTTTTTTCATTGTTTTTTTCTTTTTATTGTATTTTCGAATCGCATAAGTGAATAAGTTCATAAAAAGCATGAGAATATTAAAATTATTATTCATTTTTTTTAAAGTAGATTGTATCTAAAATAAATTTTTTTTTCGAGTAATTTAACTTTTTGTATATTTGTTGTTTATTAATTTAGTTAATTAGATTAAATCAGAATCGAAATTTTGTATTTTTATTCTTCAGACCGTGCTATTTAAGAAAATTGTTTATTCAAAATTCCTTTGTATTTGTTATGGAGGATATTTTTTTTGACAAATAGTGAGGAATAGTTTATTTCGAGACAAAATTGTTTATTTATCGCACGGACAATTGAGTTCATTGTTAAATATCTGACCAAGCATGGAAAGTAAGAAAAAGGAACGAAAAGCGCTTTTTCATAGCTGATTTAACATTTAGGCTTGATAGATCAGTGAGTCTTTGATGTAGCAAATTTGGCTAATAATTATAAATCGATTTAATAGGTCATTAGAATAGGCTGGAATTTCGGCCCAAGATAAATCAGCTCTGTTCAAATTTTCGTTTAATTGTAAGATTTAGATATGATAATGATGAGATTGGAATTTTTCTTGTTTATCTCGCCAATTTACTTTACATTTAATCGATAATCAATAAGTAAATTTGAACAAATTATAAATACAATTACTTGATTTTTTCCTATTTTAAAAATATTTTGTTATTGTTTGTCTTAGGGCTTATCCGTTAATTTTAAAAAGTAAATATTTTCATCACCTCTTTATAAATCGCCTGATTAATTTGAGATTTTTTTTTCTATCCTAATGAGACTGTTTATCTTTTAGGCAACCTACTGTTCGCTATTAGTTTCTTTGGTCCCAGTGAAGCATGATCTTTTTTCTAATTGCTAAGACCAGCTTGAATCTAGATTCTTATTAATGTCATGTGATCGACGTTCGTATCAGCCTTGATACACTTATCAAAATAAAATAACAACAACAAATATTTTAATTAAGTAACGTGGTGCACTTTGAGTTTATTCGACGCTTTAATATTCCTAGATTTTAGATTTATTTTTGCAACATTCTCAGTTTTTTTCCAAATAATCACTGTTTAACAAATAAATATTCACAAATCAATTCCAGATTGATCATCAATATTGTTTTCTTAGTCTAGAGTCAAATGTTGTTTACTTTAGTATGATTTTCAAGCTTTCTAACACATGTGTAATATACAATAATTCTTTTTTAAAAAAAAATCTTTTCAAATATTATAAATAAAAATTAAATTCAACTGAAAAAAAAATTATGCTGGAAAATTAATTGGAAATATTTTGTTTATTCTTGCTTAACAAACTAGTTGTTTTGAGTCTTAAGGGGTTAATTCAGGCGATAAACTGTTTACATTAACTAATAGAAATTATTTATACAGCAGATGATTTTATTTTTAATGTCAGTTCAGGCGTTAATTATTAAATAAATCCAAGTTTCATAAGGTCCAAATATAATCGAAAATAAAAGTTATTTCCATTTAAGAACTTTTGAGCAACTCAATTAAGATGACATGTTTTGGATAAGTTATATTATTATGATTATTTATTGACAAAAAAAAACAGTATAGACCTCAAATGTGTAAATTTATAAAAAAAAAATGATTTTAAAATAAAATAAATATAAAAGCAATTCAATTTGAAAATTATACAGTGATTTTTCTCTCTTGTCTAGTGAAATGAATAATTAAGGACTAATTAACTAATAGAAAGTGAGATGTTTTTTAATTCATGTTTCATAACCTTTTGAATTAGCGCTTCTAAACTCATTTATAATTTAAATTTTTTAAAAATTGATTCAATTTTAAATCTCATAAATAATATCACATTTAATTTTTAAAATTAAGATTAAAGAAATAAAAAATTAGTTTATTTAGTGGATATTGTTTAATATTTATTTTTATTTATTTAAAAATTAATTTAGGCGAAACCAAGGCCAGTTGGAATGGAGACTTAGTCCTTCCTTTCAGCCACATGATTAATTTTTGATGTCGCACAATGTTGCAAAATTACAAAAAAGTTAATTTAGATTGAATTTAGCTTTTAAATTTTTTAAAATGTTAAAAAACAAATTTACAATTTACATTAATTTATCTAAAAAAAAATAATATATATGATATTGCATTTCTTGTGTGTTGACCATGAGATAAAAAGTTTATTCAAAGTCAATTTCGATAATTAAGATACAAAATTTCCTTTTTATTCTATATATTTTAAAAGTCCGGACATAGGCTTTAATTATGTACTTTTAAAAAACTCTGTTTATACTTTAATAATCTCGAAATTTCCAGTAATTAAGTAATACTTTTCTTAAAAACTTTTCTTTATTATTTTTACTCTTTTATTATGTAAAAATAAAAAAATCTGAATCTATGTCTAAGCTATTCGGACAAACATAAGAGTGTTCTCCTCAATTATTTATTTAATAAAAAATACATAAAAATAAAATTTAAAATAAGTTGCATAAGTTTTGTTTATTTAACAATTTAGAATGAATGAAATATTTTTTAAACTTCAATTTTATTTTTAAATTAATGTATGGAATTTAAGAGTCTATGATTTTTGCAGAAAAACATAAAAGTTAATTTTTATTTTCAATTAAAGCTTATTTTCTTATATTTGATTGATTGTTTTATTTCTCATTGAAGTGGTGAAATTTATTATTTTTTATTTTTATTAAAAATATAGTTTGGTTTATAAACCCTGGCAGTTTGGAATGGAACTTAGTCCTTCCTTTCAGCCAACTGTAAAAAGTTCATAAAAAGATTATAATAGATTTTAAAGTTCAAAAATAGTGATATAAAAATAAATGTTAATAAAATAAAAAAAGAGTTTCTATAGTTTTTTTTCAATGATAAAAAAGTCAATTTTTTAGTCGTTTAAAAGTTAAAATTGAAATGTTAATTTTTTCTTTTTTTTTTTAATTTTACTTAATTATTATTCATTTTTTTTCTATGTGTTTTTTTGCGATATCGAAAAGTGTGCTGAATTTTTTTTGTAATATGTTGTGAAATTTAAGATTCAAAATTTTTAAGAAAAAAATTTTTTTCAAACACTCTTATTTGTATTTATCTTAAGAGATAAATATTTTCTTTATTTTTTATAAAAAGAAGAATGATAAAAATTTTGATTCATTTATGGTTGTTTTATATGATAAATTTTCACATGAATGATGATATTGTAGATAATTTTTGATAAGGGTATCATGTCGGATAACAGCTTAACAAATTAAAATATTTTTTTTTCTAATTTTCTTGGTAATTGTTTTCATTTAGGAAGTGATTAAATAAAATTGTTATCATGAACACAATACAACGAGGAAGGATTTAGTTTTTATTAAGCCCAGTGTGTTAAACAATTAAGTTTCATGCAATCTTAACAAACAACACATTAGTTGTTTTTGATCTAAGATTCATTTTGGTAATCTTTTATGTTGAATGAATATTTGTTGTTGATTAAGTAAAATCCTAGGGATTTGACACAATTTCAAATCTCAAAGAGAATTCGACTCTCTAGGATTAGTTGTTCAACGGCGGTCTTTTTTCTTCCCAGTTCTTTTATTATTCTCACTTATCGACGATCACTCATCAATGCAAAGCCCTAAAATTTTCATGCACACATCCTGCTCTTTCATTTAATTAATAAAATATTTTCTACCCACAATTTGACCGGCTACTAATAACTCGCCTCTATTATTACCAGACTCATCGGAATTTATTTTCTTAGTAAATTGCTTCAATCAATATTTTTAAGATAAAGTTGTTTTGTAAAACGAAACTAAAACGGAATTTAACCATAATTTTGAATAAAATTTTGATTGCTTTTTTTTGCGATCCATTCAAAGCTCTTATTTCAAGAGCTTTAGAACTTATAGGCCGATATCTCGAATTAAAGCTTTCATTTCAATACCATACTATTCATCAGCTGCAAATTTTCTTGACTTGGTGGCAATTTTTACTTAGCAGCTATTAGATAAGACCATTGATTATCGTTGACTTATAGTGCTCGCGGCAACAAGCACTATTCAGCTATTTTTTTAAGAGCCGTATCATATTGTTTTATAACTCGCGGCCCTATTTACCGATTAATCAAACGATGCTTTTAGAGCATTTAATTTATTAGGCAGATTGGAATTCTTCAATTTTCAATAATGTTCCTATTAGAATCTTATCGATTCTTTATTAGCCTCGCTATTTTTTTCTTTTTTATTCTACTTTATTTCAGAATTTTTTCGAAGCGATAAAGTCAATTACGTCACATTAATACTATACGTACCTTAAAGCTATTTTTTAATTAAGTATAAAGCCTCAGTGAGTTTTGTTGCATAACTCATATAAAAAAAAATAAAAACCCTTAATTGTATTTATACAAAGACTTAGCGGTAGTTTTGCTCTAACAAAAGTATGCTTATCGATTCCAATTCGAATATCGCTAAATATCCCGCGAATCTTATTTTAACAATTAATTGAACCCGCCTCGAATATTAGACGAGGAATTGACGATCAATTAAATATTAAGGGTCAATTTTATTCCTATTTTAGGTTAAAATCATTTATCTAGAATCTAATCAATCATCGATTAAACTTACCTTAATCGAGAACACTCTAACTGAATTCAAAACACTTGTACGCTCAAATTAGGCGGAGTTTACTAAAATGTATTTGTTGTTGTTGAAATGTGTCGATTTATAACGCCGCTATTTCAGTTCAAACTAAATATTGATTTAATTAAAAAGAAAATAATTTTTTTTTATTTTTTATAGACAACAAAAAAATTACAATGCCTTGGTCTTTTTTTCTAAATTAGCAATGAATCCGAATTTAACAATAGCAATGAATATCAACCGCAACAGACAGTCGATTGGGCATCAAATAGACTTTGTAATATATCGTCACATAAAAACGAGTCCGTTTTTTATACTGTTCTTGCTTTTTCTGTTCAGCAATGTACAATGTTTATCTAATAGACCAATTGATCCGATCGTATGGAGCAGCAACAACAAAATGTAAGTTGAAATTGGACTAAATTAAATTTCGTTTAAAAATCACTAAATTCTTGGGCTTCAAATAAGAATAAACAACAAAAAAACTCAAATAAAATGTTGAGTTTTTATTTAAATTATTAAACGTAATCGAAGAGAATATCTAGCATTTATCTACAAGTCAAACAAAGTGTTTGCTATATGCTTGATTCAGTTTATTTAAAATTTACAAAGATATTTTTTATTTAATAAAAAATAAGGGTTTTTTTTATTAATTGTAATACAAAAAAAAAATTACGACAATATGCATGATGCTAATAAAGAAATAAAATAAAAGACATTTAACAAAATAATCTCTTTTTTAAAATTTAACATAATGTCTTAAATTTAAATTTAATATTCTTAGAATAAAATTAGAAAAAAGAGTATTATTTGTTTTATTATTTTATTTTTTTTTATTAAAGAATGACACTTCGGCAATATTTTTTTTTCACTCCCCTTGCTCAAGTTAATTCAAGTTAAATTTTCAATATAAAATTGTGTATAAAACAAGTAAAAAATGATTAAAAAATTGTTTTGTGTTATTTTTAATGATTTAAAATTTTAAAATCAAAATGTGACCACAAATTTAATTGCCAAGTTGCCAGGGAAATAAGTAAATTTACTACAAAACAAGTCACACCGACACTAAAACTTATTTTAAACAAACTATTTAACTTTTTTCAATAACTACTTTTTGTATTTATTATAAATTTTTTTTTTAAATGAAGACTGAAAAGAGGGCTAAAGCCGCTCAGAACCGCTCTGGACTTCATATTCAAATTATTATTTTTAAAATATAGTTTGGTTTATATACGCTGACAGTTTGGAAAGAAACTTAGTCCTTCTCTTTAGCCATATGTACTTGGCTCATATAAAAAATAAGCAATTATATAGTTAAATAAATAGTAATATAAACATAAATGCTAACAAAAGCTTCTATAGTTATAATTGAGTTTTTTTCTATGATATAAAAGCCAGTGATTAAGTCATTACAAAAAAAATAAAATATGAATTGAAATATGTATTCAATGGTTGTTTTTTAGGTTGGTTTATTTTTATTCATTTTAATGTTTGTTTGTATCAAATTTAACACATACCTAAAATAGTAAAAATTAATTAGTATTGCATGTTGTTGAGCAGTTTTTATTTTCTTCATTTTGACAGTAATGATTGTGAGAAAATAATTTTTGTAAAATATGCCAAAGTGTTGCTGTTTTTTTTTAAAGTTGTTTTAAATAGTCAAGGTCAATAACAGTCTCTAGATAAGCAAATATGACATTAACTATATGAATTTATAATTGAAGGCGTAATTGAGTTAGCTAAATAAAAATGAATATTTTCAAAATAAATATTTGCGTTTTTTTTTTCCTATTTTTAAATAAATTGTTTTTTCTTCTCAAATAAGGTTCGATTCAAGATCAACACTAACGGATGAATCTGTCAAAAATGATCATTTAATCCATGTAAGAATCGGTGAATTTTTAAATATTATTTGCCCAAAGTATTCGGCAAGTAATATGAACAATGACAAGCCTGAATATCATGTCCTTTATCAAGTAAGCATAAATAAATAAGTAAAATAATTTGAGAAAAAAAATAATTTATTAAAATTAAGGTATCGAAAAAAGAGTACGATGAATGTAAAATTAAAAATATCCAACAAAAAGTTCCTGTACTAAAGTGCGACAGACCCTACGATAATGTAAAGTATACGCTTTACATTTCGAAATTTTCACCCGTTCCAGATGCAATTGAGTTCACGCCTGGTTCAAGTTATTATTTTATATCAACGTCGGACGGTACCTTTAGTGGACTTCACAACACTGATGGCGGTGCCTGTAAGACACACAACATGAAAATTACAGTCAATGTATTGGACTCTAAAAATCGTATTACAACAAAAAAAACCCGAACATACAATTTCAGAAAATCGACAAATAGTTTACCAATTACATCGTCTCAAATGGTCTTAATCGATTCAAACACGCGCAATCTCGACCCATTAAGCATGAAAATATTGTCAAGCTTAGTCGATTTACCTCGAACATCGAAGTCTCATTCGACCACAATAGCTGCTTCTTATTCAACAACTACAACAACCAAATTATCTGAAACAGTAGACGACAATATATTTATTTTAGAGCCGGAGACAATTGATTACAACGATATTTTATCTCAGCTAATATCCACATCGTCAGCTTATAGTAACAGTAATGTTTTTAATGATAAACAAGTTTATATAGAATCGTTCGAAAGTGGACACCTCAATAGAGCCGGATCTTCGTTGTTTATGAGTTTATCATTTAATATAATACATCATGTTTTCTTTTCAACTTTCTATCTATTTTACCATTTGTATCTTTTTTAAATTTTAATTTTTTAATCTGTTAATAGTTATTAAATGTTATTAATAAACTAAAATATTTTTATTATTCAGAAGCAATTTTTTATTGTTTATTTAAAAGATCAATTCAATCTAGTTTAATAAAAAATGATTGTTTGACATTTTTTAGGAACTAATCACCTAAACACATTGGTTAGTTTTTTTTTATTTTTTTTTAAGTCAAAGTCTTTACACTTTTCTATATTCGCTAGTTAAAATTTTTAGCTCTTATTTTGCTAAAGAGTTATTTTTCAAGAATTAAAAGCGTTTGGTTGTTTAAAACATGGACTCTGAAAAAAAAATTAAACTGAAAAAATATCACTTTGATTATAGATTTTAAATGCTCTAAAATGCTTTTTTAATTCAAGTATTGTTTTCAAAGTACTTGTTCGAACAATTCTTCATCAATCTATTTTGAGTGCTTTTAAATTCTAGAGTATGTCAAAAGGATAGAAAATGAATGGTGTTCAATTTTCACGAACGCCCAAGGCAACTAAAAGCTATTTTTTCATTGACATCAATAGTGTTTTAGTAGTTTTAATTTAAATCTAAAAAATCAATACCATTTGGTTGAATTTTATTGTTAAATTGGATTATAAAACGATTAATCTCACATTTTTCTTTATTAATTAGTCATACATTTGGACATTAATAATCCGATAATTGCAAATCGATTCAAATCAAAAAAAAGAAATTAACATTAATTCATTTTCATGTTTGTCATGTGAGTTTGAAATTTTTGTTCACTTTGAATGATCATGCCTAGATGTCCAACATCCTTCCAAAACAAAAAAATAGACCGAAAAAAAATCACCTAACCACTTGACTTATTCCTTAAAATAGAATCAATATACCTAATTTTATTCTAATTTTAACTTAAATTTTTAGTTTAACTATTCAATTCAGTTCTTTCGTTTTAGCAAATTCACTGTAAAATTTGAAATTTAATTTTAATCTAATTTTTAATACTAACAGCTTGGTTCAAATAAAATTTTGTTAACAAAAATTATTTTTCATGTGACTGAAAGGAAGGACTAAGTTTCCAATGCAACCGGCCAAGGATTTGCCGAACTATATTTTCAATAAATAAATAAATTTCCTAGCTTCAGCAAGAATTAGTTTTTTATTTAATTTTTTTGTTAGAAAAATATTTATTAATATTTAAGTTAAAGCTTTCAAATTTATCACAAAAAGAATGCCTTGTGTGAATATTCTTTTAGCGAATATTTTTATTTTAAAATAGTTAAATGAAACAACAAAAATTAAAAAAATTTATTTGCAAAATAGAATTACGCCAACAAAATGTTATACACTGGTTTAAATTGAACTGTATTTTAAAGCAAGTCAATGTAAATTTCACTAGTCAGTTGTACTGGGATAAGTGATTTGATCATCTAAGCTTTCTTCGTCTATTTCAAAACTGTGTGTATAATTAATGAAAGTGGTGCTTTCGCTTAATTCATTGTCTTTTTCGTCATCACTGAAAGCTCTGCTTTCTACCAAATTGGTCAATGATTGAGTCTGGAAAGATGATTTATCAAAAGAAGTGTTGTCATTTTTGCAAATTTTCGAAATATCATCCACTGATTGATGCTCAGTTTTTTGCTCTTTTTTGCTAACTAAACTGTCTTCTTTGTTCTCGGGATAAAAAATTGCATTGCTATTAAAGTGAGTATTTTCGACTTGGGGCTCACTTATGTGAGCTTTGATTCGAAAATTTTGAATTAAATTATCAATGTAATTACCTAATTCGTTTGAATTCATACTTTTAAAGAGACTAAAATTGCTAGACTCTTGATTTTTTTCGTTTATTTTTGGAAAAATAGTATGATTTACATTTTTTACATTATCTTTCCTTTCGAGACTATAATTTTTAGCTAATTTTGACTCAGTCTGAACCAATTTGTTGTATCTTGGAACAAATTTTGGCCTAATTAATAGTTGTTTTGAACTGAGCATATTTTTTGACAATTTATCATTTAATCGGCTGTCAATGGTTTGATTTCGGCTGCTGCATTTATTTTGAAAACAACTAGTAGGTTCATTTTCAGTGCCGTCTGACATAATAAAGCTTTCTTCCATTAGTGAATCAATTGAAGTGAGTTCTTCTTTTTTTTTTGTTGCTTTGCGTCTGGCTAAAATAGGTGCAGGTTCACGATGTGTGAGAAAACTTGGTAAATCTTTGACTTCTGAATCGAATTTTTTGCGTAAAAATCCACAGTACGGTTGACTAGTGGATGTCCTACATGGATAGGAATTGCGCTTTTCACATGAATGTTGAGATGTTCTAAAATTACTCTTGTAATTCGAACAGTTTTTGTGATTCATTATAATGGGCTCAGGTATATCTCTAACACAATTGTAATTAGTTATATTATTTTCGTTCTTAATATAAATCTTTATGTTTTTGCCTTGGTCGGAGATTTTCACGCAGTCCGAATTTTCGTCAACTTTATATATTTTGAAAATATTTTTTGAACAAAGATTATTTTTGGAGTTCTCCAATCTAGATACCATTGAAAGAACAGTACCGTCTTCGCTTACATTGAAAGCTGCTTTCTCTGAACATTTTTTACTATTAACTCCAGGCTCAGCTCTTGATTTTTTCATTATTTTTGCTTGTGAAAATTGAAAAATGCTTGATAACAAATGCGATTTAGGACGAAACGAAACAAATATAAATTGTCATTGTACAAAAAAGAAGCAGAAAGTATTTCTTCAAGATCAATTAAACATTACCGAAAATGAACGCTTGATTTTTGTATGTTTTCGAATTTTTATGACAATTAAAATTTTTTAACTTTTGACAAAACAATTATTTAAAAGACCTGCGAATAGTTTCTATTCGAACAAAACACCAATGAATTACAAAAATAATAATAAAATTAGTGGGACTTGGTGATTTATCTCGAATCTCAGAGCTCTTTTGATTACAAAAAATAATACATAAAAAACAATAAACCTAAGATGATTTATTTAATACCCTTTTCTGTGATTTACTTTATGTAATTATAACTAAATTATAAATTACAAATTAAATAAAAATACTAATAGCTTACTTGGTAGTTTGCTCGCTTACTTGTTGTGGTTGCAAAGCAACCAAAGTATGAAAAAAAAACAATGAGGCTAACATATTGTGAAAATTATTATTCATGACTCTTTAGTTTAATAAATTTACAATTTTCTAATTCTATAAAATTTCAAATTAAGTAATTTTTAGCACAACAAGTATACTTTTATTGCAATACTATGAAAAATGTGGCGTTTCGGAACAAAATTAAGAAACCAATATTTATAAAAGAATTTATTTATGCAAAAAGAAAATTTTGATTTGTTGAACGAATTTCACATCATATGCAACTTTAAAGCCAGAACTTGATTTTTAACTTTTGATTACCTAATAATGTAAATATTTATAAAAAATTTCACTTGTTTGGGTTGAACGAATTTAGCTAAACTAATTGCTTTGCTTTTAATTTTTCTCAATCATTATCTAGAGGACCCTTGTAACTATATAAAATAAATTGCATAATTGTTTAGCATGTTGGGTTGCATAAAAACGTTGATTAAATGGCTTTAGAAACACATTTTAAAAGAAAAATATTGTTTTAAAGACCAAAGTTTAAACTAAAAAGAAAAAAAAATATCTGCAAACTAATACATGGAATAGTTTTAATTTTTTATTTGTTTCAAAAACAACATAAAATATTTTATGAATTTTTATTTTGAAAAAATTGTATTAAAATACCATGATGAATATTAGATGTTTTTTTTTTTTATTAAATTTAAAAGTTAAAAAATAACAAGTGTTTGAAATAAATTTTTTAAAAAAGAAAAAAATTGTCTATTATTATGAATTTATCTTTAAAAATGGAATTTCATTTGTAACTTTCATACATTCTTGTATAAATTTTTCAACATTATTCTTGCTTTCATGTTCATTTGTTAATCCAATTTTAGAAACATTAATGTTATCCCAATTCTCGTATGATTTTGGTCTATCTATCATCAATTGTTTGTTTAACTCTTGAAATTTGTTCAGACTTTTTAAATAGGGATCATCATCATCTGTGCATTCGTTGATTTTATTTGATGAAGAATATGTACTCTTGGTTAGATTCGAAAGCTCGGAACTAACTATAGAAATTTCACTTCCGTATTTAGACATTGGCTTAAAATCATTTAAATTTATCAAGCTTATTTGGTTTTTATAATCTTTAACCTTATGAGATAAATGATCGATTAGTTTCTCTATTTTATATGTAGGATCAGGCTGATCCTGTGGCTGTTTGATTGATGAATTCTTCGATTTGGAACTACTTTTTGGTTTTTTTATTTTTAGCTTATTTTTCAGTTCAAAGTTTTTAATGTATTCTTCTAGTTTATCTGAAGCGAATTTCTCTTTTCGACTCATGGCTATTTCTTTCAATCAATAGTAAGAAAAATTCTTTTTTTGGTTCTCTTTGATTTAATTTGGGTTTCCTTAGTAACTAATTATAATAAATGACCAGTAAACTATTTTTTCTATAAACATATTTTATTTCGAAAATTTTAATTTTAAATTTAAACATAAAAACACACATTAAACTCTATTCGAGTTAAAATATTAATTTGAACTTTCTTTTGAAAAAGTTCCTATTCTCAATCGATTCCATTTCTTTACTATCACATAAGTCAAAAATCCTAGAGTCTAAATAACTCTTTGTTTAAGTAAAATTATTAGAAGATAGCTTATAAAATAAGTTCTTAAATTTACTATTGTTTCTTGTTGCAAATTGGGTAAAGCTTCTAATAGATTCTTTTTGAAATTCATGATCTCAAAACACTTGTTTTCAACGTTTCTCTCAAAACTTCTTTTTCCCCAATTGGCGGTATAGCTGAATTGTTGTTCGGATAAACAAACAAGTGACAAAAAAACTACTGCAATTGTCAGCACTTTGTTTGAAATTTTTTGGCTATTCATTCTGTTTTTTTCCTTAAACGTTCAAATTTATTTTTTGTGGTGATAGACCAGGCAAAATGTCAATTGCAAGTTTTGTTTTTATTAAAATATTGAAAATGTATTTTTAAGACTTTATTGGTTTAGATAAATTTGAAAAATAAAGAATAATTCAAGATTTTATTAATTCAAAAAATTGATTAAACAAAATTGGAATTAGTTTCTAATATATCCTTTTAACCACGCAATCGAATCAAGATTGCTCGCCGTAACTCTATCCACATTTGATGATTAATTTATCAAGATAACAACTCATCATGATAAATTGTCAAAGCTCTTAGATGACAGTGAGAATTTTTTGCTAATAATTTTTCAATTTGTTAGCCTTAATGAAATATTTTTTGTCACGAAATTTCAAGTATGTTTAATTAAAATAAAGTAAATTGAAAATTTTATTGCATAAAAATTTAATCAAAAAAATTTACGACGCTTAGCTCTATTCAAAATAGATTGAGAAGCCTTGATAATTCTGCTTTTGAACATATTTTTTTTTGCATATTTTTCTCTATGAACTTTGATTCTTCTTCTGATAACTTGTTTTTGCTCAGTATAAAGTTCTTTTATTGATGAACCAGGAGGTGGTTGTAGAGGAATTCTACCCTGTTTTTTGAATGCTTTAATCATCAAATTTGTCATAGTCACAGTGAAAATATATCTTAGAGGAGTAATGATTTTATATAACACAACTGCTGTTATCATAAATTTTAAAGTTTGTCCTGTTATCGAATGACCAATGGATGTTATCCACTGTTCGGGTAAAATGTATCGAAAAAATGACTCCTTCAAATATTTTTCCAAATTGAAAGTGTTTATTTTATTATTGATTGAATCAATCGTCTCTCGGCTCATAATTTTAACTTTTTCCAATATGTTTAATACAGACGTAACATCAAGACCTCTTTTAATATTTATTGAATAGTAAAAAATGATGCTTTAAAAATTTATCCAAAAAAAAATTACGCTTTGGCTAGGAAAAAAAAGCTGATTACCCATCCCCATGATGAGATGAAATGACAGGCAATTAAAATTTTTCCGTGTTGCTTGTATGCTTGTTTAAATCTCTTAAATATACTCACTGAGCCTGTTTGATTAACTACTGTATTTGAATCGTTAGTTTTGTTACGATTTAATTGAATAATTAAAGTTCTGTTTGAAAACTGGACATCTTGTTTTTTGCAAATATTCTTCAAAAATGTTCTTTCTTGTGTTATGGGTTTAAAACTGTAAGAATTTTTACTTAATTGATTAAGAAAAAATGGAAGTCTGAAAACAGATATTCGATTCATTTGATTTAAAAAAAAAATTTTTTTTTAATAAATTTAAATTAAAAAACATACGAAATATTTCTTTTACACGAATATTGCAAAATTAAGTTCAATTTTTAAATTTTTTTTATTCACAAAAATAGTTTTTTTACTAAGCATTTTCACACATAAAAACGATAAAAATTATTGAAAAATATTAAACAAAAAATTAATTGAAAATTATAAATTAAAAGGAAAGGAAAGGATTTATTTTTTTTTTTAAATGATTAAAATAAACAAAAAACAAGTTAAATTCAGCAAGACATTATTTTATTGCCATACATACTTGGATGCAAACTATATTGACAAGTTAAAATTTTGCATAAAAATTTTGTTGCATGCTTAATAAAAATGACTAAATGAAAATTTATATTAGCATTTCACTTTTTTACTTATTTTTGCATTCATCGGTATAAAAAATTCAAACGTGTAACTATAAACCTAGTCTACGTCATTTTTTAAATTAAAAAAAATAAAAATTAATTAAGCAAAATTTTAAAATTTAATTCAGAAATGTCGTCCACATCTTCAATCATGATTGAACAACCCTGTTATACTTTGATAAATTTGGCACAAGATGTCGAACAACCAACCGAAATGAAACTAAAAGAAGACCTGGAAAAAGGAGATAATAAAGTAGAAAAAAAAAAAATATATTTAAAAATTTTTTTTTTTAATTTTATTTTTAAGATTAAAGCAGAGGCTTTAAAAAAAGTAATTCAATTGATGCTCAATGGCGAAAAATTTCCGTCACTTCTCATGACCATAATTCGATTCGTAATGCCTGTAGCCGATCATACTCTTAAAAAATTGTTGCTTATATTTTGGGAAATTGTTCCTAAGAATACGCCTGATGGAAAACTGATGCATGAAATGATTCTTGTATGTGACGCATATAGAAGAGATTTACAGCATCCGAATGAGTTTATTCGGGGTTCGACGCTCAGATTTTTGTGCAAACTCAAAGAACCTGAACTTCTTGAGCCGTTGATGCCTTCTATTAAAGCTTGTCTAGAATACAAACACAATTATGTACGTAGAAACGCAGTGATGGCCATTTTTACCATTTACAAAAATTTCAATTTTCTAATGCCCGATGCTCCTGAAATAATCGCCAATTTTCTTGAACGAGAACAAGATATGTCGTGTAAGCGAAACGCATTCATGATGCTCATTCACGCTGATCAAGACCGAGCCTTGAACTATTTGAGCAGTTGCATTGATCAAGTAAATTCTTTCGGAGACATACTTCAATTGGTTATAGTCGAGCTAATTTACAAAGTTTGTCATGCCAATCCGTCCGAAAGAGCACGATTCATTAGGTGTGTGTACGCTTTGCTTAATTCCTCTAGTCCAGCAGTTCGATATGAAGCAGCAGGAACTCTTATTACACTCTCGAGTGCACCGTCGGCCGTAAAAGCTGCTGCCGCATGCTACATAGATTTAATTGTAAAAGAAAGTGATAACAATGTTAAATTGATTGTTTTAGACAAAATAATTCAGCTCAAAGAAGTACCTTCGCACGAGAAAGTGCTTCAGGAGCTAGTGATGGACATTTTGAGAGTACTTTCATCGCCTGACATCGAAGTAAGAAAGAAAACGCTTAACTTGTGTCTTGACCTAGTCTCATCTAGGACTATTGGCGAAATGGTTCTAGTATTAAAAAAAGAGCTCTCTAAAACAAATAATGTAAATGAAATTGATGACATGGATAAATATAGACAGCTATTAGTTAGAACATTGCATCAAATGACCATAAAATTTCCAGACACAGCAGCTTCAATAGTACCTTCAGTGATCGAGTATTTAAGTGACAACAACGAACTAGCTGCTAATGATGTGCTTGTATTTGTCAGAGAGATAATTCACAAATTCGAAAATCTCAAAGAACTAATACTGCAAAAGCTGCTTGAAATATTTTCATTGATTAAATCGGTAAAAATTTTGCGCGGAACTCTTTGGATTTTGGGCGAATATTGTGACAACATTGAAGATGTTCAGAGTCTACTAACCCAAGTGCGTCAATCGCTGGGCGACATACCCATAGTCGACGACGAACTGAAACGAGCTGCTGGAATCGAAAATAAAGACGACGAACAAATATTAAAAAGCAATATTAGCACTGGCACACAACAATTGGTAACTGCAGATGGAACATATGCAACACAGTCGGCATTTGTATCAAGTCCAAGTAGTTCAAGCAATAAAGATGACATTGACAAAAGGCCACCATTGAGAGGCTTTTTGATGAAAGGAGATTTTTTCATTGCTTCAGCATTGGCCAGAACCTTGACTAAACTAGCCGTCAAATATTCAAAGCTAGTAGATGGTAATGAAACTAAGCAAAATAGATTCAATGCAGAAGCAATGCTTATAATGGCTTGTATATTGCACTATGGTAAGTCTGGCATGGCCAAAAAACCCATCAACGAAGACGACAGCGATTCGATCAATGTTTGCCTAAGAGTTTTATCAGAGAGGAGTCCATTTGTTTTAAATTTATTTAACAATCAATCTGCAGCAGCACTTAGTAGCATGCTGAATGCTAAACTAACCGAGGAAACAGACAGTGGTTGGCTTAAACAGAGCAAAAGAAAAATAAAAAGCCAGCAAATTCAGGCCGATGATCCTCTAAGATTCGGCCAGTTGATTTCGAATTCAGATCTAATTGACAAAGAAGATGTGTTTGACTTGACGCTTAAACAAGCAATTGGTGTCTTGAACAAAAAAGATGAAGACTTAATTTTGTCATCTAAATTAAATAAAGTCACACAATTGACCGGATTTTCGGATCCTGTTTATGCCGAAGCCTATGTGCACGTAAATCAGTATGATATTGTTTTAGATGTTTTGATTGTCAATCAAACGACTGACACTCTTCAAAATCTTACACTAGAATTGGCAACATTAGGCGATTTGAAGCTTGTTGAAAAACCTCAGTCGCTAACTCTGGCACCAAGAGACTTTACGAATATAAAAGCTAATATTAAAGTGGCCTCAACTGAAAACGGCATCATATTCGGAAATATTGTATATGACATTACTGGTGCTACCAGCGATCGAAATTGCGTTGTTTTGAACGACATTCACATCGATATAATGGACTATATTGTGCCAGCACAGTGTACAGATCAGGAATTTTTGCAAATGTGGGTTCTTTTTGAATGGGAGAATAAAGTAGTAGTAAATACAAATATAAAAGATTTGAATGAATATTTAGAGCATATCATTAAATCGACCAATATGAAATGTTTGACACCAGAAAAGGCTCTATCAGGTGATTGTGGTTTTATGGCAGCAAATTTGTACGCCAAGTCTATTTTTGGAGAGGATGTTCTAGCTAATGTGAGCATTGAAAAATCGCTTCACAATCCGGAGAGTCATGTGCACGGACATATTAGAATTAGAGCCAAATCTCAAGGAATGGCACTGAGCATGGGCGATAAAATAAACTTGACTCAAAAACAAATTAAAAACTAATTCCAATAATATTGTATACCTTTTGAATCGTTTTTTTCTTTTTTTTTCAAATTGTCTTCTTCTATTTATTTGATTTAATACTAAACTTAGAGTCGGGAAATTTAGTTCTAATAGAAAAAAAAAAAAATTCTGGTTTTAATCTTTTTATTTTTAAATAAAAATTTTAATTTATAATTATTTTTGAAAAATAAATGTTTGTAAAAATTAAAATTAAATTTGAAAATCTCGAAATGAATTTGATTCATTTTTGTGTGCTGCATTTTGATCAAAAGTCGAACTTGTGTCATAGTCAAAATTGTTAAACGAAGAAATTCTGTAACTGCTAACTTGTCTTCTTGACATGACAAGAGCCAAAATTCCCAAAAAGAAAACATCGAATATACCAACAATTGAAAGAACATATGCCCATTTTATTTCACATCTTCCACTAGAATAACTTTTCGATGTCTCACATATATCAACAATTCTAGGATCGTCCCAATTATTTGGATAAATAAAACATCCTAAAATCATGAACATTGCTTTAAAGAAAATTTTAAAATTTATCTTAGAAAATTTTTAAAAATTTAATATTTAAATTACTTGATATAATTTGCAAAAATCCACAAATAGCAAATACGATAGATGAACTGACGAAAAGCAATAAAACTAAGAACGTGCCAATGCATGCTAGACTTATTAGAGCTGAAAAACCTATTGAAAATGTTGCGATTGGATTTAGAGCCGACGATAACAAAATCCAACTTCCATCACAATTAAGATTGTAATTACTGCTTTTATAATCCTGTATGGAAGATTTATTATTAGGTGCATTGTAATTATTTTTGCTTGTATATTTACACGATTCAAATAGGCCAAAGTATCCCTGTTTGTCTTTATCAGTTGTATCTCCGAGCCAAGGGTTCAAAAAAACTACAATGTTTATTATTGTAAAGCAAATGGTAAAAACGAACCATAGGACAGCTATAGCCCGATAATTGCGGACATAATTTAATTGAACTGAATTGAAGGTTGAGGTTATTACTGATTGCATGGTTTCGAGTAGAAGTGTTTTGAATGAAAAACAAAAATTCAAAAAATACACACGATTTTATCAAGGATTATTGCTATGAATTTAACTATAAGTTTATTAAAAATAAATAATCAATTAAAAAATTTCTTCTAAACAATTTAGTTTCTTTTCTATTAATCACAAAAGTATACTTTGAAAAATATTTGAAACGATTTTAAAATAAAGTTATGATTGTTATTTTAATCACAGTCTTAATTAAAGTATGACATTTAAAGGTATGTATTAATTTTTTTAATATCTTATTGTATTTAATGATTGTTTAAAGAAAAAAAAAAAAAAAGATTATAAAGATGGTTTAACGATTGAGTAAATTAGAAGGTACAATCTTAAACAAGACAATGGTAAGTATTAACCTAGTTTGACAATCACTGTTTTTAAATAATTGCCTGTTAAAAATTGACGGGCAACAAAATAACGTTGAATAGAACTGAAAAATTGATAAAAATTTAAATGTCAAATAAAAATTTTTATGTCCATTGCTCTTTTATACGTTTTTCTTGTTCTATTTGTTGTTTTTTAACTCATTGAAATTATTTTTGTTAACAAAATAACAATGCTATGAAGATGTGTGAATCATGATTTTTATTTTAATCCTATTTTGTTTTCTATAAATAAAAAATTTATGGTTTCAAAATTTTTTTAGAAAATTAGAATCATTATTATTATTTATTTTGAAGTCGTGTATATTTTTTATCAAAACAGAGTGCCTCTAATTTCTAAGCAGAAAGATTAAAGATAAAAAAGAATAGGGTGTTTTTAATACCAATGATTTCAAATGAAAAAAACAATGCACTGTAGCAGATATGAACGGAATTCTAGGTCAGAAAAGAAATTCCTAAGCAAGTATCTACTTGTGAGACCTTATTTGGAGAATGCAGCAGGATACTTAAGAATCCATATTCAAAAGCAGTTATTAAGATTCTTGAAAAAGTACAAAGAGCGTTAAAGCTGATTGATTCTACTAAGAGGTGACTTAATTCAAGTACAGTCAATCCTCGATATAACGAGCAAGTTGAGCGGAAATTTCGTTGCTCGTTATATCGAAATTGCATTGAAAAAGGTGGGCAAAAAATTTTTTTTTTTACAATGTTTATTGGTAAAAAAATAAATTCGATAATTTGATTCTTTTTTTTTCTGGACCTTTTCTTCTCAAAGTGCTCTAAAATTTTTTCTTTAGACGAGTTAATTGTCGAAATGGTCGATGTGTTGACGCTATACTCTTTTGCGAGAATTGAAGTAGCAATTTTTTGTTCGCAATGTTTTTTTATTATTTCAACTTTTGATTCAAGTGAAATACACTTTCTTTTTTTTGATTAAGATTGGACATTTTTTATAAACAATTAGATAGGAAATGTTTTCTGGTGATTTATAGTTATTCATGAAGATAAGTTAATTGTTTTATTTTTATTTTTTTTTATATAAAAAGTGTGAAAAAAATTCTTTTGTTCAA
>PJRA01000343.1:499189-516988 GCA_016987375.1 Brachionus koreanus | reverse complement strand
ATGTTTTATTTTTTTGCTCTTTTTTCTTGCATAAAAAAATATTTAAAGTAAAAAATGGTGCAAACTAAGTATGTTGCACTTTTTTAAAGAGTATTTTTTTTTTAGTAAATTTCTAATTTATCAAAAAAGGAAGAATTTTTGTTTTGTTTGCAGTTAAATTTCACAACACCGATTATTTAAAAAAAAATAATAATTATAATTATCATTATTGATAATTAACTTTATTAATGATTATTTTTCACATTATTTAAATTTTAAATTTAAAATATTAATGTCAAATAAAATTAATGTCAAATAAAATTTTTGAAAAAAAATTAAATATTTGATTTTTATTTTTATGTAATTTTTAAAATCACGTGATACTATTGCAAAAAAGTAAATAATCAAACAAGACTGTATGCTTAGTGCTTTTGTAAATTTGGCTGCAATGCAATAAATCAGGCAATGATCTGTATTATTATTATTAATATGATTACGCTTGATACATGTGAAAGAAACGCTTTGTGCAATCACGTGATTAGTTCTAGGAATGAATGTAGAATTATGAAATATGAAGAGTCTAGAAAAATAAATATATGTATGATTTAGACTAAGCGAACAACAAAAGAGAGTGTACATTGAGGATGTGTGTAAATAGAATAAATTAGAATAATAAATTCTCGATCGATATGTTTGAAATATTTGGCTAATTATTAAGCCAAAATGGATTCGTAATGAATTTATAATAAATTATGCTAAAAATCATCAAACTCACGCCACATCTCCGCCTCGGTCGCTTGCTCTAACTTTGCATACTTTATTTCATTTGCTTATATATTTTATTTTACGTATTTTGAAAAATTTCTCTCTCTTTTTCTCTCTTTCTGTGTTTTTTTTTATTTCGATCAATCATTGAAAATCAATTTAAATAGTGTGCTGTTTGAAAAAGACGACGTGTGAGTGAGCCTAGCTAATTAATTTATGTTTGTGATCCACGCTTGCTTATACATTCGAACCCTTTTTCTAGATCACCACCATTTTCGAAATCTAATCATCATCGTCATCATCTCTTCTTGTTCACCACCACAATCGTTCATTTAATTTAAACAACAACCACAACAACTTATACATTACTTAATTCTAAATTTATTTTTTAGGTCAAACTAAATGAAATGAAAATTTTATTTTTTAAAAAATAAAAAAAAAAAAAAATTATACTAAGTGACAAAACGCTGCAAATCAATTGTGAGTATTTAATTGTATCAAAAAACAAACTAAAATGATTATGAAAACTAGTCATAATCATAAATCGCCGCCACGACCACAAAGCCAAACAATGCCGTCATCGTCTTCGTCAACGTCCTCTTCGTCGTCGTCTGCTTGCTCGCACAACAACAATCCGCCAGCCGAATCGAGCCAAGCACACTCTCAATCATACATACCGACCAAACTGTACGTTACAAACTTTCCGTTCTCGTGTACACAACGCCAAATCCAGGACCTGTTCGCTCAATACGGCCAGGTGGTCGAGTGCACACTCAAAAAGGACTATTACGCCTACATCCTGTTCACTAGCGTCAAGTCGTCATTGAGCGCATACAAAAACGCCAACGGTCTCAAGGTGTTCGGACGAAAGTTGACCGTACATTTGGCTACTAGCAAAAAAAGTCAAAGTCATTTACAAAACACGCATCAATTACTCAATAGTCTTAATTTTATCATTACAGACATTACAGAAACTGATGAAAGCACCGATTTACCGTTCGATATACCTAAAATAATTCACGTACGCAATTTTCCAGAAACTTGTACAGTTCAACAAATTCGCGACATATTCGTTCAGTACGGCGACATAGTCGAATGCCTCATACTGCACGACTCGTACGCTTTCGTTCACTTTAAATCGCCCGTAGACGCTCGTCTCGCTCTTCAATCGACAAACAATCAGCCATTTCTAAACTCGAACGCCAATTTGCTTGTTCAATATTCTAGAAGCAAATTCAAATCGCATACTCCCACTACTACTGCTCCTACTGCTACTACTGCCACTACCACTACTACAACAACAAATTCTACCACTATGGCATCTAATGCGACAGCTGGCTATCGAACGGACCAAGAGCCATTAGATGAATGCGAGTACAACTATGACTATAACGACGATCTAGACGAGGACGCGTACAGACAAGACGAAAATGCAGCCACAATCAGCAGAGAATCGAGTGCTTGTCGTACTAAATTGTACGTGACCAATTTTCCCGAGGACATGGACCAAGAAGAAATGAAACAATTGTTCAATCAATATGGCCAAGTACTCGAGTGCACCATTATGTGGAATCAGTATGCGTTTGTGCACTTTGGTTCGTATGCAGAGGCCGAGAAGGCTTTGAATGCACTAAAGGGCACTCAATACAAGGGCTACAAAATATCGGTACAATGGTCGACTAGTTCCAAGTACCAGCAGCCCAAACAGCATCAGTCGAAACAAGAGAATACGATTAAAATTCTCGAACGACCCTCCAAATCCGATTCGAACAACCAAAACTCTCAGACATGGGCTAGCTTGGTTAACAAAACAAGTCCGTCATCGTCGTCATCATCATCGTCGTCGTCGTCGTCGTCGTCTTCATCGAACAAACAAACTAGTGTAAATAGCTCGTCCAATTCGCAAACTTTCAAAATATCGTTTAGTGAAATAGTTCGCTCGAACAACAATTCATCATCGTCTCATAATGGTCAACAGTCCAAATGCCAAAAAAACGTCGACTCATCTCTAATGGACTCGATTGCCGAGTCAACTGCCACTCAAGCAGTGGTCAAATTAGCTCCCATTATTAGTACAAAAACTGCTGACGACAGAAATATTGAACAAAACGACGAAGAAGAAGAGCATCAAGAAAAACACGAAACAGCCAAATTAAATTCTCAGTCAATTGACAAAAACATAGCGCCGATTGGAACACAGCAGCATCATCAGCCTCAACAGTTGCAACCACATCAGCAAATACAGCAACAACAACAACAACAGCAGCAGCAGCAGCTGCAGCAACAGACGAATCCTCAACAATGCCAACAAATTAACAAACCGTCAATGACAAGCATAGCACAACGTCAAGCTACTTTAGCTTCAAATTCGAATTTCGTCCAAAAGCGAACTATGCCAAACAATGCTCAATTAAATATACCATTAGTTGGTCAGCAGCCGCAGCCGCAGCAGCAGCAGCAACAACAACAGGCTCAATCCACTGTCATACCAATTCCTCAATTTCAGTCTCATTTTCAAGCAAATAATTTACAATATTCTCAGCAGTTCGATACAACTGCTTATCAAGCGACTAATCTAAATCATTCGATAATTCATGCACACAATCCGAATCATCATCTTAACCATCATCATCATCCTCAGCAGCAGCATCAGCACCACCATCATCCTAGTCAAATACAACAACAAACTGCTCATCAACACTATGACTATTCACACAATTTTTACACTCAACAACCACCTATTGAAATGTTTCAATTTTGTAACACTGCTGCTGCACATCATCCTGGCTATCATGTCGCCAATCCACCATCCACTCATCCCCAAGCTCAATTTAGTCAAATTTATCCATCTTATCCAGCAACACCAGCAGCAGCAGCAGCACCAGCAGTAACAGCAGCCGCTGCACCGGCAGTTCAACCAACGCAGCCTCAGCAGCCCAATCAATTTTCAGCAATGCCTGCGCTCATTAACAATGGATCGACTGGTCCCATTCTAACACACACAGCTCACAATCTAAATCCGTATTATGCGCATCAATATCAGCCGTTGTTTCCAGCGCCTCCACCGCCAACTGCCACAACCCAGCATGTATGGAACGAAGCGTCCAATCCTCAGTCGTCTGTAAGCCTAGACGCATTCGGTCTAAACGACCGACACGCTCAGTACTCATCCATCAATAATTTGAGTCAACAGTACGCTGCTGAGAATAAGGAATGTCTGATAGCACCGACCAACGGCACTCAATTCAACTTTACTGACTATTCAAATGGGCTGCTTATGAAACAACCAACGCACATTAACTCCCAAGGTCTTTTGAGCAACGCTTTGGCCAATTTGACTATATCATCGTCGGTAACTGCTTCGGCCTCATCCAGATCTTCGTCTAGTTCTTCTTCGTCATCATCGAACAACTTTGTTACCGGCAACACTGCATCGAATAGTGGTTCGTCATCATCGACACCCACTGCCAATCAAAACAAGCAGCTCACGCCGAACAAAGCCGTTGAGTCAAACGGTTTTTCGTCTATATTTAATAGCTATGTACTATTTCCTTCAGATTCATTCGATTTAACTAATGAAAAATTGAGCACTGAAGAAAACGATGACAAGTCGACTCATCAATTGAATGCTCTCAATCAGCAACCTTTCTATCAAATCGAAGATGTTTTGGCTAATTTAATTCGATAATATCAATCAACCTTATTGTCAACAATTGAAATGAAAATTTTTTCTTTGTCAGATTCATACAATTTCAACTCCTACACAACCAACTACTATTATCATTACTAGAACCATTACTATTACTAGAATTTCTATTTTTGAAAATTTTTAGAAGAACAATAAATTTGTTTTTTTTTTTCTTTTTCTCATCTTGAGATTTTTTGTTTAGAATTTTCATTTAATTTTGTTGCTGTGTAAATACGACCCAAGAACACTCTTGACAAAATTGACGACGACGACGACGACGACAACAACACACTCACACACACACATCTTTAAAAATATATAGTCAACATTTTAGTATCTACTATTTATCAGCAACAAAAATTGATTGTGTATTTTTTTCTTTCTCTCTTTCTTTCTTTTTTTTTTTTTGTTCTCCTTGTTCTCATATAACACATTTTTCTTAGACTTGAAAAACAAAAGCATAAAAACTTGATGATTATTGGCATGGATTCACTCTCTTCTTCTTCTAGGATTACGTTATTCTTCTCAATTTTTAGATTTTTATTAATTTTAAAGTTTTTGCTAATTTTAAAATAATTCCTAATGTTATTTTTTATTTAAAAATCACAATCAACATGCGAAAACAAATAAATTTTAAAGTAAAATTATGTCTCTATTTGATTTAAATCTAGTTGTTCAAGTAATTTTAACTTTAACTCTGTTTTTTATTCATCTCATCTCATTCATTTATTCATTCATTTAGTCTACTATCAAATCGATATTAAATTTTGAAATAATTAAATAATAAATAAATATTTTAAAATTAATAAATTATTATTCATAGTTTCAAGAATTTTTTAAATCAAAAATATTCTAATCTAATTAATTATAACTTGCTGAAACTAGAAGCATCATAGCGATTCATTTCACTCGTTTTATGAAAATAAAATGAATTAGTAAAAAAAAACTGCTTTGTGGATAAATTTATTTTCAACTTAATTTTAATTGAAAAAAATTTGAAGTATCTAGCAAAATGCATTTTAATGCGAACCAATTCTACTTCTTTCATGTAAAATTCGTACCGTATTCCCTTATTCGATATTGCAGTATCATAAACGGAAACACAGCTTTAGAACATGCATTTAAAAAATTATCCTCCACCTTAACGCATTCTCCAAACACATGTTTTAAACCTTCTTTTGTTTGATATTTTTGGAAATTAATTATGATTTTAGATGTAAAATGCATCCGTCAAACCTGTGTTTAGATTTATGACGCTGCAATAATGAACAAGGGAATACTATAGGTTATAATTTTTATTTTTTTTTAAATTTTTTCATCTTATAATCAATTCATTGATTAATTTAATAAAAATTAACTTTGCCTCTTCTAGAAGTTAATGGATGATTTTCAAATAATATCTCAATCAATTTTGCAAAACCTCCTCCTTTTTTTTATGTTGAAAAAATAATTTCAAATCGTTAAAATTAACTTAATTTGATTTAATTTATTTTATTTTTTTAAATTTCAATCTTTTATTTATGCTAGCTAAATCAAAGCCTCATAGACAGAATAATATTTCTAGAAAACATAATCTACAAAATAAAATAAAAAAAAAATTAAGTTTAAAAAAACGTTTCTTTAGGAAGTCATCTAATTATTTATAAAAAAATTATAAAATATCATTTTTGATATTTGATTTATATTTTTTAATTTTAATTTGAAATTAGAATTTAATCGAATTTTTTATCCAGAGCGACTTATCAAATAGCATATGAAAATCAATTCAAGTTTATCAAAATTATAAGTTTAAACATGTAAATCACGAACATAATTAAAATTTTAATCAGATACTTGTCATATTCATGAAATTTTTAGACAAACTTACTTTAACTCATACACTAATTTATTTACTATTCTAATTGTCTGTTTATAGTTTGATGGATAGAAATTTGAATTGAACAACAATGGAATCATTTATGATGTGGCTCAAAATTTATTAAAAAAACTAAATCACCTTATTTATATTTTATTTCGGATACTTATATATTAATTAACAAGTTTTGACAAAGCATTACACCAACACAAGGACTGTGTTTGGACATATCTAGCTAGATAAAAAAATTTTTTGTTAGTGAGTTTCTTTTTTGTATTTCATTTAAAAAACTGGTTAAGCTGGATCAATTGACTAATTCCTCCCATTAGATCTTCAATTTCTCTAAATGATTTTGAGACTAAAAACGAAATAACGAAAATGTAACAAAAATATTTGACACAAAACTGTTTTGGAAAAATTGAAAAAAGTTTTTTGATGAAGAAGGCAGCCTTAGAAAGTCCAACAAAATAATGAGTTAAATCTTGGTGTTTCTCGGCAAACAACTACAAATTTTGAGACAATAAGTATTATTTTTTGAATTAAAAGCTCTTATTCATATGCAGTTCAGCCTTCTACAAGTCGTTTAATTAATTTTGATGAAGAAGACACAGATTATAATTTCGATTACATTGGCCAAACTTTTCATCGGGATGTGATAAGCAGAATGCTTGCAGAAAGACGAATTGAATGAGTTGTAAAAGCAAATGTAATATCAGTTAGAGTAATAAATGAAAAAATTGAAGCGGAAATTAAAAAAATGTGATCTGTTGGAGGTGACTCAAATAATCACAAACCATTAAGAAAAAAACCGATCAATCTGCATCTTAGATATTTGGAGCAAAATAGAAATTTTTTAGATTAAGAAAATTTATTTTTTTTTTACCATCTTTTGTGTATTATTAGTTTTTTGTCAAAAAAAATTAAAACACTTAATTCCTTTTTAATTAACACATGATTATTTTCATTTAAGTATAGTTTTCCTCTAATCGTTAAAAACTAATCTAAAAAAATAAAACAGTATTTTATTACGAACAAACATTTTTCCTTCAGTACATATATCTTAGATTTTATTTTTCTTTTCAGGATATTTTTCTCAATTACCGAATTTTTTAATTTATTAGTTCATTTACTATTGTTGATCGAGATAAGTGTTAAATTTTTGTAAAATCCATTAGTATTTAAAATTTAATATTTATTCTGTAAAAAAAATTTTTTTTCAATAAAGAGGTAAAAAAAGTGAAATTCTAAATTCTGTTTTTTAGAATAACAAAAAATTAAATATTATATATGTCTAACATAAGTTTTGGACATATTTTCTTTATTTAATATAAAATATCAAAAATAATTTTTTTTCCTTTTTAATCACCAAGTCGATATCCTCCTCTTACGTTTCTGGCTCTATTGCTGTTATCCATTCTATTTGTGCTGCTAAAATTTGATCCAGAGCTTGGAAAATATTTATACCTTTGAGAAAAAAAAACTTGAATATTTTTTAATTAAAAAAAATGAATAATTAATGAAAATAATAAAAATTATCTGTTAGGAAGACACTCATCTTTTTTTTTATTCAAAAAAAAAAAAAAGAGAAATGAAAAAAAAAAAGAAAGAAGGAAAATGCTATAAACCTTAAATCACATATTTAGTAAATATGTCTTATTCCGGATCTGATCTGATGGTTCGTGGTTATAACACAAAATAATAAACAAATAAATTAAATAATAACTTTATTAATAAGTGGCCGCTTCTAGCCTAAACAAATAATAGAAAAAATAGCAAAAAGAAAATTATAACAAACAATAATAAGTGCTAAATTATATATTCTTCATATCTTGTAATAAAAAAATAGAGATAGCTAATGTCTAATACTTTACACAGTGTTAAATACTAGTAACTTGCTAAACGCTTTAGTTTATAGTACTGCACTGTGAAACTATAGACATTTAAGTTGACTAGAGTCGGTGTTGTAGTTATTGAGAGAATTAGAACAACATGTAAAATTATTAAAAATAGAAAATTAAACAGAATAGTAGTAAGACAAAATTAGCATAATTTAAAAGAAAGATAAATTGATTTATTAAATTAAAATTGACTCAAAAGCTTACAAAATACTTGGAGTCTTCAGTATTTGTATTCCATTTGTTTCTGGATAGCGAAACATAAGAAAAAAGTATAAATGGCCAACCAAAATGCCAATCAATTCTAACATCCCACTAATTTGGTTTAATAAAATTAATTAAATAAAAGGAATTTTAATTTTTTTAAATTACCTTCCACGAATAATTAAATTAAATCCAAGCAAAACCCTTGAGTATAATTTTTATCTAATGATATTAAAATAAAATTAATTTTACCATGGCAGATATAGAGCCTTTAAAAAATATTTTTATTTATGAATTGTAAATAAACATAAATTTGGAAAAATACTTTAAATCTAGTTCCAAACCAAAAACTAACTATTTGATCTCGATTAAGTTGGCTCCAAACATACATCACACTCATAATCATTGGATCCATTAATATCTAGTAAGTTTGTCAAAATTTCTGGAATTCAATGTACATATTACTTTAATATACTTGCAAGTTTAAAAGAAATCCAACAATTGTCAAAATAATCCAATTAAATATTAACATAAATAGTTGATCTGCCGGTTTTCCCAAAAAGGTTGCTTCATAATAATTGAATCAATAATTTTTTTTCTAAAATTTTAGTTTGATTTTTTTAAAAAGAATCACTTTTTTCTAATCCTGTTGAATATGAATACAAAAAATACAAATTTATAAGATAAGAAAATCCTGTTTGTGGTGTAATTGGATAAAAAAATAGAGCTGTAATAGGCCTCCAAAACTTCAAATTAAAAATAAATTTTCGGTTAGATAATACTATTCTTAAAAATACTATGAATTAGACTTACTTGAAACCTATTTAAAAAAGGTTCCCACAGAAGCACCAAATAAATGGGACTTAAAATTCCCAATCTTGAAAGAAGCGGTAAAACAACGGAACCAGTAAACCAATATCTTGTAATTTTTGGTATCGAATTGTACCAGTCTGTGAAATCTGATCCAACTGTTGACATCTTAAAAATATGCTCTTGAAATTCAAAAATTATTAAGTTTTTTTCTTCTTATAGAATTTAAAGAAAAAAATATAATGTTTGAAATTTTTTTTTATTAATTATGCTTATTTTATAATTTTTAAGAAGGCAAATAATTTGTCTTTTTTTCGTCATAAAAAAAACAACTTTTTTCTAAATTTACGTTAATTGAGGGAAAATAAAAAAAATCAGAGCATCACTTTTAACTACAGTGCTGCTACGATTCGAAGAATTCACCACATTTTATCTACGGCTTAACCTTCGAAAAAGCCTGGGAACAGAAAACTCCAAAATGTGGTTATGGAATTATTCGAATCGTAGCAGCAAAATACATAAATAAAAATATAAGACCTTCAGACTAGTGTTGGTAATCAACTCCAATGGATTGATAAAATTCAAAAATCGACTAATTTTTTTTTTAGTTGAATGTGTTTTTAAAAAATGAAAAAAAGTTTATTCTAAAAAAAATTTGATTTTACAAATTTTACATTTTTTTAAAGCTTTTTTTTAGTCGATTATTAAATCATAATGATAATCGATTGCCAACACTACTTAAAACTTCTCTCTCTAAATCACTTGTAAGACATCACTTTGAATATTCACTCGGCTCGTGGAGTCCTAATTTAAAAAAATGGATCTCAAAATCGATTAAAAAGTGTAAAAAAGAGCGAAAAAGCTGATTCATTTTACTAGAAAAAAAAAAACTCATGAAAACAGACTGAAATATTCAAATTTCTAAAGTCTTGAAAATTTGACGAAGAAATAAGTTATTTTTGACATGAGGTTTAATGATAATGTAAGCAAGCAATTTAGTACGGATTTGGTTAATTTTAGACAGTTTTTTTGTCAATATTACAATTTCTCACTCATAATTTATTCTCGAATTTCATAATTTTTATTTTAAAGAATTTGATTTCAAAATAAAACAATTTCAAAATTGCTATCTTTATACTCTAAAAAAATTAGTAATTTTATTTTTCCAAAAGTATGAATAGAATTTTCGGTTCAAGAAAACCTCAACCCCAAGCGCCTAATCTAAATGATTGCATAGCAAATATTGATAGCAGAGGCGAGAGCGTCGACAAAAAAATTCAACGACTTGAACAAGAATTATCCAAATATACAGATCAAATTAAAAAAATGCGAGAAGGTCCTGCAAAGCAAGCTGTAAAGCAAAAAGCCTTGAGAGTTCTTAAGCAGAAAAAAGTGTACGAGCAGCAACGTGATATGCTTTATAACCAATCATTCAATATAGAGCAACAAAATATGGCTATTCAATCTATGAAAGATACTCATATCACAGTCCAAGCAATGAAAACAGGCTTGAAAGAAATGAAAAAAGAATTCAAAAAAGTTGACATTAACAAAATAGAAAATTTACAAGATGATTTAGAGGATTTACTTGAACAAACGAATGAAGTTCAAGATGTAATGAGTCGAAATTATGGCATGCCAGAGGTTGATGAATCAGAGCTTTTAGCAGAATTAGATGACATCGCAAATGAAATGGAAGGTGACACAGATACCAGTTATTTGGATGCTCCTTCTGTTCCATTTAAAGAGCCTGGAGTTGATTCTCTAAACGTGAATGCAGATGGCATTCAAGTTGATGAATTCGGACTACCGAAATTGTCACAAGCAAACCGAATGTGATTTATATTTTTTTAAAATTAATTCTTTAAACACTTTATTTTATTTAATTATACAAAGAAAAACTTTCGATTAAAAATTCAAAATTAGGAATAAAAACCTAATGAAATAAAATTTATTTCAATAATTTTAAGTTGGAACAAAAAATTGTTTTATTTATTCATATTAAAATGGTTGAATTAAAATTACTTAATTAATAAATTAAAGTCAAATATTCTATCAAGCTAATTTCAAAAATTTGTAGTTTATCTCATTTTTACATAGATAATAATGTCTCTGAAAATTGCGGCTAATTATTTTATTAGAAATGATGTTCAAAGTATTTTAAAAAAAATAAGTGGATTTGATCTTAACAAAATTTATTCCACTAAATACAATCCGGAATTAAAAAATTCCGAAATCCAGCTTTTAACAAATAAAGAATTGGCTCTAGTATGCTTTTCTTTTTTCAATCTAAGTCCAAAAAGTCCATTGATTTTTTTTCTTAGGAAAAAAAAAACTCAAATGAAAGAGCCAAATCGCTTTTACAAATGCCACCGTTTTTACCTGCACGAGAAAACTTAAGTGAAATTTTGTCATGCGACAAATATCTCGACCCACTCAACTTGACCAACTCAAATTATATTTTTGTCGATATTTCTTTGGAAATTCCTAATGATGTAATGTTTATTTTAAATAAAAATGAATGCCTCTAATCAATCTTTAGAAACGAATGATAGTTGTTAGACAGAAAGACGGCTTATTGAGGAAAGCCAGTTATCAAGAGAGAGAAAAAACACTTCAAGTATATTTTCCACAAGATGGTAAATCAAAGTATTTGTCTCAAATGTTCGAAACTAATAACTTGGAAGTACTAATTTTATTGTTCTAAGTTTTTGGCTTTTTTAGTTTATTTAAAAAAAGGAATCATTAAAAAAACAAAAATATACACTGATCCTAAATAAAGCATGTTTGGAATTAGAACCAAATGATCCAGAATATATCAGAATTTCGCACAGAGTTTTTGATTATGTAAATGAAGTACATGACTTTGAACTACTTTATTCCACACGATTTTTTGGAACTATGGTCTTTTACTTGATATGGTATAAAAAAATTGAAAACCTGATGCTTTATTTCCTAAAAAATACACGAATTAATGACTGTTGTGATCTTATTAATTTATATTCAATAGTTCATGAAAAAAATAACCTGTTTGTTCAACACCTCCCTGAACAATCTACAGATCATGAAAAAATTAAAGTAAACAATTAACTTAATAATTTAGCTTTAAAAAAAAACTATGCATATTTATTGTTTTGCTAAAAATTTTTTTTAAGGTTTTTATCGAGCACGAACTCAAAAAAAGTGAGAAAATTGAGCAAGCATTAAATGATATTACAAAAGTTTAGAAATATTATCAAAAAAAATTAACATATTTGAAAAATAAAAAGTAAAATAGCTGTTTTTTTTGTTATATTTCAGAAACAAAAAGAATAGATTTTATTAGAAAATAAAATCTTTAATTTAAGCGGTAAAAATATTTTTTTTGTTGCAACTTCTATCAATCAAGAATGTTTGGTTTGGTATCCACTAATAAAAATAATTATTAATTGAGTCTCTTGATTAAAATCTGGAATAATAATAATAATATAATGAAAGTTAAGTTAGCCAGCTAGGAGGCTTACGGTTACTCTAATTAAATTTAATAATAGGAAGAAAAGATAAAAAAGGATAAGAGAAGTAGAAATAAAATTGAACATGAAAAAAATGAAACGCTACTATGTTTATTTATAGACCTGGATAACTAAGTTCAACACGGACTAATTATAATTATATTTTTTTGCTTTTTTTTTTCAGCCACCATAGCGAGACTAAAGCTAGACCGCAGGAATCCTGCTTTAGCCTATCATTATTTCATTTTATTTTTCTCAAAAACTTGGCTTAATGTTAAGAATTTTAAATAATATTCAAAAAAATTATTTTGCTGTTGAGTTTTTTTTACAAAAAGAAAACCAAGTATTGATCAACAGTGACTTTTATCAACAGTGAAAGATAAGGGCAAGATCAAAACTTGGACTTTAAGCTATTTAAAATGAACAAAATCAAAATTACTGACTTTAATAAGGGTAACTGGGCAATAAATAAATGTAATTTTTGTAAGGTGGCTTAGACAAAGAAAGCCTTGGATAAACAGTAATTTGTAATTTTGTTGAATATTATTTTTTAATTTTGTAATCTTTTGTTAATATTTACTAAATAAAATAGACAAGTAAATAAAAAAATAGGCAATAAACTAAATAATTACAATATTATTACTTGGAAATAAATTTTTAAGCAATAAACTAACGATTCCTGTCATTAATTAAATAAATTGAACAGTTATTAGAACAACGAAGCAATGAAATTGAAAACACAGGAAATATTTTCTCAAAAATTAAAAGCTAATTTAGTTTAGTGCTTAGCTCTCAAAGTGATGAATTTGAGTCAATTACTAAAATTTGAATTAAAACGAAATTTTAAATAGAAAAAATCTTAACTGATCTATTATTGAAAAGTTAAAATTTAAAAGTAATAATTTTTAAAATAGAATATGTAATTTCATGGTATTTAACAGGCTAGTGCCCTTGTCTAATAGACTGGTTCACACTTGATTTATTTAAATTAAAAAAAAAATATTATATATTTTGATTAATTTAATCAATATATGAAAAATTCTAATTAAATTTATTATCTTTATCTTTTATTAAAAATTTAAAAATTCTTTAAAAAAAAAAACAAACAATAAATTTATTTCATTGAAAATTTTTAATAATAAAATTATTACAAAATATCTGCAATATAAAACTTAATTTTTTTTATTCAATTATTTTTACAAATTTAGAAAATTGAACTTTAAAAGCTCGTTTGTATTTTTTAACAAATTTATCGACATTAAAAAAAAATACTTAGATTATTTCACATTCAATTATCAATTTTTTAACTTTCCTAAAAATTAGTTACCAAAATTTTACAATATATGCATGTGCATTTATATTTATATATATATATTAATTATTTAAATTTCATAATTCAAGACGATTTGATTTAGACCGTCAAGTTTTATTTTTTCAGATAAAAGTAATGTAATTATTTAAGTTAAATTTATTCTTTATTTAAAATTTTTAGTTCATTTTCAGATTTGAATTAAATGGATCAGAAACAAAAAGCCAATGATGATGAAAGTCTATCTAGCAAAATTGAATCAAAATCATCTGTGAAAGCAAAAAAGAATAAATCGAAAAAAAACAAAAAACATAAAAATGAAAAATCAACAAAATCAGAAAGAATGGGTGACAAAAAAGAGTCCAAAAGTAAAAAGTCTAAATCGAAATCGAAAAAAAAGGGAAAATCTAAACGAATAAGCCGATCGCCAAGTTCAATATCATCCATTTCTAGTGAATTCAGTACAAATTCATCTCGCTCATCCTCTACATCTTCAATTTCATCTTCACTTTTATCTAGATCTTCCGTCGAAGAGTCTTCAGCACGCAAGAAAAGCACTCTGAGTTATTCGAGGGGATCTAGATCACGAAGTCATTCGTTAAACAAAAGGTCTTATAACCATGACAAGGAAACAAAAAACAAAAAGTACTCTGATAATACAACGGAGAGCTATTCAGGAAGCTCGAGTAAAAAAGAATACTATAACTATAAAAATCATAAATCAGATTATGCAGATTCTGACCAGTATAGTCGTCATCGTGGTTATTTACCAGAAAATTTAGGTCGAGAATTTTCATCACGATACAGATCAGAATATTATAATTATGATGACTATTACGATACTAATTACTATCACGGATACAATTCTCGCTACTCATATGACATCAAGCCATCATCTATGTCATATGCGAAAAGAAATGAGAGCTACGACAGAGATAAACTTAGCTATCGTTCGTATAGCAATCGACGTCGCTCACCAAGCTACGATCATGCAGTCAATCGAACCAAATCGAGCACTCATTATAGGTCAAAGCGATCAAGATCAAAGTCAGCACACAAATCGGCTGATGCCCGTCATTCACACATTAGATCACGATCGCCTGATTACTTTAGATCTTCGCACAAGGCGATCAATCGATCTAGATCTAGATCTCGATCTCGCACTAAAACAAGGTCTAAATCACCTAAATCACCTAAAATAGCAAAAACACGCAGGGATAAAGATTGGAATAGAGAATCTTCTATTAGTGCGTTGCCTTCTGTAAGTCTTGGAGCCGAATTGCAAAAGGTTTTCGGCGAAAAGCGAAAGACAAAAGGAGCATTAAGTGATCAAAAAAAGTCTGATACTGAGAATATTGAGAAAAAAACTGATTCTAAGAATGAACCAAATGAATTGCCAAATCAGGATTTGAAAAATTTGAATAAAAAAGATGAAAAGATTGCTCAAAAAATTTTAACTAAAACATTGCCACCTCTTCCTTTGCCTGAAATAGATGAAAGCGAAGACATCGAGTTGAATAATGAAACGCAGTTCGATTCCAAATCTCCCAAATTAAATGATAGTACTTCAATGAAATTGAATTCACATGATCTGCATGATAAGATTCAAATGGATGCGAGAAAATCAGCCACAATAAATTCAAAACGTCCGATAATTCTGCAGAGGAAAAATGAACTTATCAGAGAGAATTGGGGAGAGAAAAGCGTTGACATGTTTGAGAGACTAGAAATTATAGGTGAAGGCACATACGGCAAAGTTTTTAAGGCAAGAGATATAAAAACTAATGAACTAGTGGCTTTAAAGAGTGTCAAATTAGAAAATGAGAAAGAGGGCTTTCCGATAACAGCTGTAAGAGAAATAAAAATACTGCGTCAATTACAACACCCAAACATTGTTAATATGATTGAAATTGTAACCGATAAGCAAGACGTTCTTGAATTTAGAAAAGATCGTGGGGAATTTTATTTGGTTTTTGAATATATGGACCATGATTTGTTTGGCCTTTTGGACTCGGGAGTTTTAGATTTAAACGATGATCAAATTGCCTCATTTATGAAACAATTACTTGAAGGACTAAATTATTGCCATTCAAAAAATTTTCTACATCGCGATATAAAATGCTCAAATATTTTAATAAATAATAGGTAAAATTGGCAAATTTAAATTAAACAGAAAAAAAAAAAAATTTTATATTTTTTGTTTAGGGGTCAAATTAAGCTTGCTGATTTTGGACTTGCTAGATATTATAATGCAGACGATAAAGAAAGGCCATATACCAATAAAGTAATCACTTTGTGGTATAGAGCGCCGGAACTATTACTGGGAGAAGAAAGATACGGTCCATCTATTGATATTTGGAGCTGTGGGTTAGTAAATTATTCTTTTAAATTAAAACTGAAGTGAATGAACATATTGCTGTATAAAAGCTGCATTTTAGGAGAGCTCTATTTCAAAAAGCCAATTTTCCAAGCAAATTCAGAAATAAATCAGCTTGAATTGATTTCAAGAACATGTGGATCTCCAAATCCTTCAAATTGGCCCGATGTAGTTAATTTACCATTTTACGATGTCATTAGACAAAAAAAAGTATATAAACGCCGTTTAAGAGAAGAATTTTCGTTAATGCCGTTTTCGGCATTGGATCTTCTTGACCAAATGCTTGAATTAGATCCGTCAAAAAGAATAACTGCTGAAAATTCGTTAAAATCTCCGTGGTTAAAAAATATACAGCCTTTAGAAATAAGACCTCCAATGTAATAATAATTTTGCTATAGACAAAAAATTTTAGATTTTTCTTATTTTTTGTATTTTTTAGATTTCCTTTGAATCAAGATTGTCATGAAATGTGGAGTAAAAAACAAAAAAAAAAAAGGCGAATATCAAATGAATCAACAATAATGTGAGCAAAAAATGCTTAAAAGAGTACAACATTAAAAAAAAGATAGTACTTGTTTGTTTAATAAAATTGTAAAAATTAATTATTTTTTAAATTATTTTTTTTTTAAATATTTGGTTGATTGAGGTAAATAAAATATGTTTAAAATTAAAACTGCTTTATAAAAAATTTTATTTAAAAAAGAAAAACCTTCTAATTTCTTAAATTAAAATGATTAAACAAATCAGCAAATCGCTTAAGAATCTATCATTTAAGTCAAGATTCGAAAATTTAAGTCGGACCCACTACCTTGAGCAAAGAATGTGAGAGAAATGTGACCTAGTCTGAACTGTTCTGGTCAAGTGAGGAACGTAAGAGCATACTAATTACACAGAATTGCAAAACAATTGACGAAAGTCTCTCAACAAGATTATTTCATGCTTGAAAAAATAGAAGACAATTAGAAAAAATGTCTCCTGAAATAGTCAAAGTGATTCCAAAGTAAATAGTTAGAAGAGTTACTAAAATTATTAATAAATTAGAGCAAAATTTTGAAAACACAAGAATAAGAACTTTACAGATTAATTTGGCCAACACAAAAAAGAAAATTTATATAAGAGTAAAATATAAGCGAAATTCAAAATCTCTTTTTTTTTTAATTCAATTTTCTGACCCCAACGATGACATATTAGGCTATTTAATTGGTACTGCCAAAAGTAATCTACCAAAAAAATTTATCAATGGAGTAGATAATTAGTGTACAGACAACAAAATGAAATAAAACACAAAGAAATGTAATAATAATAATAATAGTTAATATTCTACGGTCAAGTTTAGTTTAACTAAACTGACAAAGCAGGAAGACTAACGTAATCCCGCTATAGTAGACTTTTCGACATTGTCCAATCTATTTTTGAACTGGTTGGT
>PJRA01000343.1:486682-499169 GCA_016987375.1 Brachionus koreanus | reverse complement strand
ACTGAGCTCATGAGTTTTGCATTGTAGTACCAATTAACATGATTGTACTTTTTGTCGATTTTATAGAATTGAATAAGATCCCCACGCTCTCGCCTATCTTCTAGGGTTTCTAATCCAAAGTTAGCTAATCTTGACTCATAGTTCAAACTTCTTATTTGTGGAACAAGTAAAGTTGTCTTCACTCCCAGCACAGACTGTGACAAACCCGTTTCTAATCAAACAGCTCAAACAACTTGGCTTCAAATTTGATATTCTAGTGACTGCTTTCAAAAGCCTATTAATTAGTCTCCTTGATTATAATAATTCCGTTTTGATGTCAATCAAATTTTTTTTTTTTAGCGTCCTGCGAAATTAAAGCGCATATTAAAAGCGACAAGAACAGAATGCTGAAAACCATTGGTATTAGAGATAAGAAATTAATTAACATCCATTATGCAAACGGGCGTATCGAATCAATGTGTCTAAAAAGTTTTTTAATTATGTTGGCTGACCGGTGGCTTGACCACGAGTCAGTCGAATTTATTTAAACTTAAAAATAAAAATTTAAACGATTTGGCATTGACGGCATGCTATTAAAATGGATTAAGTGGTAATTAAATCTAAATTTTGATTAATGCGAAATTATTTGTTTTAATCGAAATCAAGGGCTCCAAAATGATTATACATATTATGAATGATTTAGCCAATGGAAAATCTCATCTTGTCTCAAAATCCCGGATTCAGAGAGACTTAGGAATCTAGATTCAAAACGATTTATAATGGCATTCTCAAGTTTGCTCAGCAGCCTCAAAAGGCAACAGAATACTTGATCTAGTTCTTCATGGTATTAAATTTCGGACACAGATGGTCATAAAATTACTTTATACAAGTCTTGATAGGTCTCACTTAAAGTATGCTATTCCTGTATGGTGTCTATATCTAGAGAAAGATAAAAGAATTCCAGAGGCTGTTCAACAAAGAGCTACTCGTGCTATCTCTGGTTTTAAAGATATGAACTACAACAATAGACTAGAGGCTCTAAACCTGATGAATTTAACCGATAGGCGAATGAGAGGTGACTTAATTCAAATGTTTAAATATAAACCTTTTCAAGCAGAAGTTCAAGAGTCCATTTGACAAAATTAAAAGAGAAATAATCAAAAACTAATCGAACTCTAAGAAATTAATTTGATAAACAAGAACTGTACAGATTAAATAGATCATCCACACAAGATAATATTCATAAACGAATAGAAAAACAACAAAATGACCAATTTGCAGGAAGATGTTCCAGGCAACATTGGAATTAAAACACACATGAGAAGATGTAAAGTAACACTAAATAACATCAAAATAGACTCGATTTAAAGCTTATTTTTTTTTTAATTCTTAAAAAAAAATTAATACATGTATAAAATAATTCACAGACAAATTACTGTGAACAACAATGTGTTTCACCAATTGTGCCATCTATATTGATTCAGTAAACTAGCTAAATAGCATTTTAGAAGTTGTAGACTAATTTTTAGAGGCTAAAAGGTAAATTTTCAATTTAAAATTTCTTAATTCTTAAATCAACTTTTTCTTGCTTTTGATCAACAAAAATAAACTAAAAAAAAAATTATGAATTGAATTTATTAAATAATGTTTTAGAGAAAAATTTCTTTGGTCGATTTTTATTCCTTTATCTATAAAATTTTTTAAATGTGAACTTAACATTAGTATTTAGACAAATAAAAGTTCTCCACTTTGTGATTATAAATTATTTTTCCTCATTTAATTTATTTGAATATTTAATTTGGATGATTCTAAGAGGTCATAAGACATTATATTTTATATATGAGGCTGTTGAAAAATCTACAATAAACAGAATATCATAAATCGATTCATTTTGGCTACAAAAAATTTATCTATTGTAATATATGATAATCAACAAATCAGTAAACATGAACGAATCCAAAAAAAAAATTAAATATGCATGAAAAGTTAAAGCTTAGAATGCAAGTCAGTAAATAATTTTTATATATTTATGCATATCTTAGACTTATTTGAAAAAAAAACCTTATTATTTTCATCAATAAACCTTAATCATTGATGAGTTATTTAATTTTTTTTCAAAAATTTTAATCGAATTTCTCTTTAATCTTGTTAAATGCAACATTTCAAAAAATTTTACTGCTACTTTTTAATTTGAGAAATTATTTTGTATAGATATCATCATTCAAATTCATTTTAATTTAGTTGAACAACTTTTTAAAAGAATCAAAAGCTTAAAAAATTCATAGTAATGCAAGTAATCAATCAATCATGATCAATTACAATCGAAATTGCGATGATTTGGACGAAAATTTAGATTTTTCAGAGCTTAGTAAAATAACTAATAGAGCTGTGGACATTAAGTTAAATTCTATGAATTATTCCCTCGACTTGGATGATGCTCAATTATATTGTCGTTTTGATAGAGATAAATTTCAATTAGACAATAACGACTGGTTGACAGAAAAGCCAATTAGTATTTTACAACTGGACTCTGCTGATAGAGCAGTTTTAAAAATAGCTGGTAACAATTTTTGTCTTTCTTTATCACTAAACACTTCTAGTTTTTGTCGTTTACTTTTAGATCAAAGAGATAAAATACAAACAAAAACTTTTACCAAATGGATAAATCAACATCTTAAGAAAATTTCGATTCAAATAAATGATTTATTTTCAGATTTAAGAAACGGTATCAATTTGATTCTACTTTTAGAGCTCTTAACTAACAAAAAAATAGTAAAATTTAAAAAAAATAATTCATATTTTATTCATTTTTTTCTTTAAAGAAAAAGGACTTTGGTCTAATGAGGTTTCATTGGCTAGAGAATATTGAAAATTGCTTAAAATTCTTGACAGCTCATAACGTATTAATTTTTAAATTAATTTTTTTTTGAAAAAAGAAAAAAAACTTTTAAATCTAGATAAAAATAGTAAATATTCGTCCAGATGAAATCGTCGATGGAAATCCAAAATTAACTTTGGGACTAATTTGGATAATAATACTACATTTCCAAGTAAATAAGCATTTTTCAAGTTTTAATATATTATTTGTCAAAACATTAAATTTAAAGATTTCTGAAGTAATATTAACAGACAAAACCAATAATGAAATGGTAGTTAGGAATACTCTTATTTCATGGGTTAACAAAAACTTGGAACATTTTCCCGATCTAAAAGTTAAAGACTTTTCTAAATCTTGGAAAGATGGTCGGGCTCTTTTAATTTTGATTCAGCAATACATGTAATTTTAAAAAAAAAACCCAGATGTTTTAATAAATTTTTTATTTCAAATTTAGACCCAAAAATTTTATTGTTGACAAATTAAACCAAAATACTAATAGAGAAAATCTAAAATTAGCATTTGACTTGGCTGAGTCCTATTTTAAAGTACCAAAACTTCTCGATCCAGAAGACATTGATTCGGATATAGTTGATGAGAGATCAATCATGACATATTTATCCAGTTTATATGTTTCTCTTCCTCGTGTCAAATCCTCGGTAAAGATAAACGAAATAAATGATCATTGTTATGAGTGTCCTACTGAATTGTATTCAATCAATAAATGGGTAGATGAAAAAATTGAATATTTTCAGAGTGAAAGCCAGTTTTCTTATGAGTTAATGGATTTGAAAACACAAAAAGGTGATTTGGAAAGTTTTATACAATTGGATTTTAAAGCAAATGATCAAGAATTGGCAAAACTGAAATCGGTTATATCAGACCATAGAATTAACGAATTGGAGTCAAATATTGAAGAAAACAGTTATCAGCACTTATTCAATAAATGGGAGATATTGAAGGCATTAGTTGAAAATAAAAAATTTCAACTTGAAAAAGCTAATTTAGAATTTGAAGCCACTAGAAAAGATTTTTTGAAAATTAATCAAGAAATAGATTTTCTTGAAACTAGTTTGCATGAAATAGATTCAATAGTTTCAGATGTAAATGATTTTAAATGAAAACGGTAGAACCATATTTAAAAAATGGTAATAACATGAAAAAAGATTAAAAAAGTTCTTTGTAAAAATTTGAAAGATCTGTTCCTTTTTTTTTTCAAAATAGTTTAAGAGCAAGGAAAAAAATTTAAATATTATGAGCTGATATTATTTTTTATTTACTTATTTTATGTTCTTTTCCATTATTTATGTTTTGTTCTACCTGACCCTTTTAAATTGTGTAAATTACTTTTTTAAATTTTTTAATAATAGTTTCCAATAAATGGAGAATTGATAAATAAGAAGATAACAGATGAAAATGCTTCCCAAATGTTGAAACTAGAAAATATGATAGTTGATTACGAAAAAAAAATACGCAATCTCTCTTTAGATATTAATGTATTACAAAAAGACAAATTTCCCAATTCAGATTTTTTGGCAAAAAGGTATGACTATGATTTTATTTTTGAATCTAGTTATAAATTTTTTTTCAACATTAAATTTATAAAATTTTGACAAAAAGAATCTCAAAATTTATGTCTACATTTATTTAGGTTCAGTTGTACATCTTAAAGAAGATAATTAAAATTTTTACTATTTTGAATTTTAATGATTTTTATTTTTAGGATAAAAAAATTAGAGCACTTGACATTCAACATTCTAGTCAATGTAATGACTAGAAAATCTCAACTTGGCTTACAACTTAATTCATTTGGCTCAGAACAATCTAAAAATTCGGAAAAAACGCTTAAAAGCAGTCAATATTTTGATCAATGCAATAAAATAGTAAACCGCAGTATAAAGATTGTTGAATCAACATTTATTCTATCAGTTTCATCTAATTTAAACTCTAAAGTAGATGTAAAAAGTAAATTGGGTCAACTATCTACTGAAAATGCTCAATTATCTGATATAAAACAGTTGATTGATGAAGCCTTGGAATGGATTGAAAATTTAAACAAAGAAATCTCTAATTTTGATTTCGATTGTGACATCTATGAAAAAGCAAACCAACGAATTGAAGAGATTTCAGATGATTTGAAAGTATTCCATGATAGCTTAGATGCCATGAATCTAATCGAGTATTCAAGTTCACCTGATTTGAAAGACAAAAACGATAGAATATTTTGTCAATTTAATGCACTGTGCAGAAATTTGAAAATTAGCTCCGAATCCTTAGAACTTTTTGCATTATTTCTCGAATTATTTAAAGAAGAAATGAAAGAATTAAATGATATTGAAAACATGGAATTAAATAGAGACTGGTCAATGCCTAATAAGCAAAATATAGTCGAACTAGAGAATTACAAGAATCATCTTTCTTTAAAGATTGATTTACGCAAACGAAACTTTAGCCAAGTAGCAAATATGGCAAACAAACTAATAAGTTTAAAGCATCCAGCTAGTGAATCTATTGAAAACAAAGTTAAAACATTGACAAAAGAATTAAAGTGGATAGAAAAGTTGCTAGCTTTATTCAATGTTCATCTAAAAAATCTTGAACTTTACAGTAAATTTAATCTTAGTTACATAGAATTGTGGTCTGATTTAGAAATGACAAATAGCGAAAAATTGGACCTTAGTAAGCTTGAACAAATGGAAAATCACATAATTGAATTGAATGACATGTTAGCACAACTTCCATCATTTAGAATTCGAAAAATGAGAATATCTGAACCTTTGCCTAATGCAATTTTATTAGTTGATTATGAAGCGGTTTATACTAGTTTTTCTAAAGGAGAACATTTTAAAGTCTTGAACAATTCAAACTATTTGAGATGGAATGTTTTTAATGATTCAAAAAAATGTCAAGATTCTATACCTAGTGTGTGTTTTATTATTCCTGGACCGGACAAAGAATTAACCAAAATTGTTGAAAACTGTCAACTCAAAATGATCAATATCAAAAATCGTATTGAATTGAATAATAAGCAACTAATTGGTAGAAAATCGGGTGAACATTTTAGTTCTGAAAATAAATTACTTAGCGAATTAGATGAAAAATTAACTAAAATGTTGGAGTCAACTGACAATAAAATAAAAAATTTGGGTAACTTTATCGTTATCAGTATATGTTTAGAGACAATGTTTTCTAAAAACAATTTTTGTTATTAAGACTGCATGCATACAAGGTCTATTCAAACGATTTCAATAGCATCAGAAATTGAACATTTGGATTTGAATATAAACTCATTAATAGATAAATTTACCCAGTTGAGCAAATATGAATTTTTTTTAGTCGACTATTCATTAAAAGATGAAAATAACCATGAAAAAGAGAAGAAATATATGTTGAGAAAAAATTGTAATTTGATTAATAAGTTTCAGGTAAATTTTTGTAGAATTAATTATAATTTAAAAAAATTCGCATCGACCTGTATGGCCTAATTTTTTTCATTTAATGTAAATTTGAAATATCTATGTCACTTTTAATTAATAATTGTTATCATTACCTAGAAGCATTTTTTTTTAAATTTAAATTAAAATCTCTCATATTATAGATTCAATTTTTTTACTTTATATGTCGGACTTTAAACGAGTTTTTCATCTACTATTTCAAACCTTATCTGCTCATCTTTAATCTAAAAGAAAACAATTTATTTTAAACTTTCTTAACATTATTTAGATTTGATAAGATAATTTTTTTTTGCTTTATAAAAATATTGTTTAATATTTTAAACACTTCTAGTAAACTAAATTTCAGTTGTTCTATTATAATTTTGGTCTTAATAACTTAAGCATATGTTAACTTAAAAATGAAAATTCGTTACTAATTGCCGATTGCATTCGTTTAGATTTTGAGATATTATACGATGCATAGGTGCTTTACTAATTCAATTCGGCACTTATTCAATTCAGTTAATAATTTATTTTAATATTTTTAATCCTTTTGGTTATTTTACTAAATTTACTTATGCATTCTTGAATCAAAAATTAGAGATTAAAATTTTGAACTAGAACTAAAAAAACATAAAAGTATGTTTATTAATCGTAATAAAATTTTAGCCTTAACAATTAATATATTGGCAAAATTTTTTTTTCAGAAAATTTTTTTTCTCTAATAAAAAAATAAATTATCAAATATTAGATGAAATTGTAGTTTTCAATTTTTCTATCGTTATTTCGATTAAAAGAATACTTTATTAGTTTTCTAACATGTCCTGGAATAATAAGACTTATTCGGAAAGCCAGCATCATTCGGTTCAAACAACATCATTTCGTTTTGAAGTCAAATTAGTAACTCATCAATCCAAGCAAAGATTAAGAGCCGCTTCAGCTAGTTCAAATCTATCATCATGCTCCTCATTTTCAAACAAACATTCGAAATTAAATTTATTAAAAATTGAGCCTAAAACTGAAATTGGTGACTATTCTAACATTCAAAGACAAAAGAATGCTGGCGGGCAAACTGATGATTCAAATGATTTATTAAATTGTTCGAATCAGACACCCATTATACTTCCAATTCAAACAGCTGAAAAAACAAATTTAAAATCTTTTAATCTAACTGATCATCTGAAATCAAATATTCAATTTGATGTTACATTAAAACCGTCGTTTTGCATTAGAAATAATAGGCTTGATGCGTCTTTAAATAGTTCTCATAGTGTATGATTTTTTCTAAATAAAAATTGCTTCTAGCGCTGATCATTTTGAAATATGTATAAAAACTATTTGAACAAAAAACTTACAACATTTTATTTAAGGAATTACATGACAATGATTACAAATCTTTCGAAGAAAAATTTATCAACACACAAAATAAGTTTGAGTGCCTTAGTATGTCACAAAACATGAATGAAGAAAGAATTAAAGAGGAAAAGCTACAACAAATTAGAACTAAATTCAAAGAATTAACTGAGATAGCAAGATTTTTTAAAAACAAGTTTGTTTAAAAATAATTTTAGAATTGAGAATTTTTTAATTGTGCAAATAATAAAGTGTCAACATCATTGAAGAAATATCAAATTCAATGGAAAATTTTAGTAAAGGCCTTTCAATTGTAGAGGCTCAACTTGAAGTTAATTCATCCAAAAAGCTCGATGATATTGAGTCTTTGAAACAAGAAATGGAATTGATCTCGGTAATTTGATCAAGCTTTTTGATTTATTTAAAATCTAAAATAATATTATTAGAATTTGAAAAAAATAATAAGATCAAACGAAAAAGATTTGAAAAAACTGACAATTTTCAAAGAAAAGCTTAGGTCTAAATCAAATAGCTTTTTAAATCTAAATCCAAATCAAACACTAGATAATTCTGAATTTGGAAATTCAATAAAAAAATTTGAAGAATTGCTTAACAAATACGAAGAAAAATGGAACAATTTAATGGCTGATTATAGACTAAGGTTCTTAACTTTTTTTATTTTCAAAAAATAAAAATAAATTTTTTTTAATAGGCGAAACAACCTAAAAAAGTGCTTACATGATTATCAGGACTACATTCAGTTAGTTCAAAAATCGAGATCTATTGAAAACGATTTATTAGGACCAGATCACTTTTCGAATGGACATGAAAACGATACCACTGAAGAGCTTCATCAAAGATCTATTTTAATAGAGGTATTTGAAATTTCTATTATTTTTGTTTTCGATCCCAATTTTTTTTTTATTATTTAAAAATTTTTAAAATTTATTTTCCAATATGCATTTTATCTGCAAATATTTAAAGGCTATTTTATTTATTTTTTACAATCATTTTAAAATACCGAGTCATAACTTTTTTTGTTTACTAATAATTAAAACTTGGTTATTTTTTCTTTTAAAGTTTATCATGTTTATTAGAAAGTTTGTTTTTACCTTAAAAAAAAAAAGAAGCAAAACTCTCTATCTCTCTTGATCAACTTTTATATATTATATATATATATATATATATACATTAAATAGCTAAACTAATCATAATTTAGTTAAAAACAAAATATAAATAACAAATAATTGAGCATCGGTTATGTTTTTTTGGGTCAATCCAAAGATAATCTTTTAAAAAATTTTACATGAATATCTTAATAAATTTTATCATTTAAAAATAAATTTTTTATTTGAATTTAGAATAAGTTTGCTATCGAAAAATTGCATCTATAATCTAAACTAACTAAAAAGCATAGATTTTAGCAAAATATAGTTTTTTAATTTTGAACATTATTGGTTGATTGGAGTTTTAAAGGCGACATTCATATACTTTTTTTTGAATAATTGAGTTTAAACAGGCTCTATTGATTGATAATAGAAAATATTTATTTGCTTACTTTAATCCCTTTTCGACTCTTTTTAATTTGGGTCGACTGAACGGCTAATGAATACAAAAATTAATATTGATATTTATATTTATCATCTTAGCGTTTAAGCAATGCAAGAGTTGGTAGCGAAAAACTTATTTTTAAACATAATTATAGTTTCAACATATTAAAGTAATTGAGTATATTTATTTTAAATTGAATAGATTTTATCATAAAAGTAAGAGCGAACATTAGCTCATTCATAATTTTTTCTAAAAATTTCATGGAATTATGAATAAAATTTTGATTGTTAACAAGCAATTCTATTAGATTATATAAAGACATGTTCTAAAGACCTATAGCTTAATAAAGCAAGAAATGTTAGCCGAATCAAAGACAATATATAATTATTACAAAAGCTCACTGATATCAGATTATAGACTTACATTGACTGATTTGTATGAGATAAATCTAATCGACCATAAAAATGGGATGATAATAAATCCTCTAAATGGGGATCGCCTGACAGTATCAGATGCATTGCGCATTGATTTGATCAATGCTGACATCAAAGAAATTTTCAATACATTTAAAGAATGCAGTGAAAACGATGAAATTTTGTCGTCGACTAAAATTTCAATAAATGAAGCTATTCACCTATCAATTTTAGATCCTTGGAACAACTTTTTACATTTATCATCAATCAATCCAGAGCTTAAAGTGAACATTTATGAAGCTGTCAAACGCAGCATCATATTAAAACCATTGAGTTTGAGCGAAGCTTTTTTCAAAAATTTGATGAGAACTGATGGTCTAGTGCGAAATCCATTCGATCACAAACTTTATCCATTCCAAGAGCTTGTCAATTATAAATCTAAAGAAAAATCGATTGAAACAAGTTATTTTTTTGATTTGGATACTAAGCATATAACAATATGTGATACTGATAAAAAACTTTTCTCGATACGTGAGGCAATAGACCAACAGTTTATTTTACCTGATTCATTTGAAATAAATCTAAATTTTAAAGAAAAAGAAAGCCCGGCCGACACAGTCAATATTTATGAGGCGTTCTATTCCAAAATGTTCAAATCTAGATTTAATTTTTTGCTTTATAAGCCACTTGTGAAAAATGCTTTTATTCGAGTTAACAAAGATGAGTATAGTAATTTTCGCGAAAAATTAGGTTTACTCGAAGCAATTAATTTCAAATATGTTAACTTAAAAAGTTTTAGCTATTCTTCTAATGCGTCTGATGCAAAAATTTCTTTAAACGAAGCCGTTCTTAAATACAAAGCAATAGATGAGAAAGTATTAGATGTTCTAGGATCATCCATGAATTTGTACGCACAAGATAAACATATTACTATATTAGATTGTATTGATGAATTCTCGTTGATATTGGATCGGCAAGTTTTTAAAAATCCAATTGATCAAAAGTTTATGCCTTTCGATTCTCTTTTATGCCACTCGGTAGTCGGAAAAGAGATAATCGACAAGTTCAAAACACTTTGTCCCAAAATTATAATCCAAACTTATGTATTATCCGTTGAGAAATCTAATCAACAAAATAACTTCAAAGAGATCAAGCATCCGGAAAGTAAAAATTATAATAATTTGATAGAAAGCAAAAAAATATGCCGGAGCACTCCTACAATGGAATTAGCTAAAAACTGTAATGAAAAAAATGCAAAAGCAAATAGCAACTCTTTTCTACATGACGATAAGTCAATTGAAAAAACATCAATAAAAGATGCTTGTCTTTTTAATCTTAAATCATCACTAACAGAAACAACATTAGCCGTGCATTCAATCAAGGATGAAAAACTTGGTCAGTTTTGCTCAATTGATGAAGCTATCAAAAGAAATATATTCGATAAAAACAAATTTTTGATAAAAAATTCCAAAACGGATCAAGAATTTGACTTAACCGATGCTTATGAAAAAGGATTTATAAAAGGTCATGTAACTAAATTGCACCAAAAAGACAAATCTATTATTAAAAGTGATAAAACAAAAAAGTCTTTAATCACAAAAGACGGAAATGTAACAATGATTGAATTGGAAGAGAAATATTTCAAAATTAAAGGAATCTATGATCCAAAAAAGAAGTGTTTCTTGAATATTAAACAAGCATTGAATGAGGGTATTTTAGATGAAAAAACAGGAACTTATAGAGACCCATTGAGCGGAAAATATTTGAGTTTAAATCAAGCAAATGTTGAAGGTTTTATTGTAACTGATCCGAGTGATCATCTAAAATTAGATGAATCACCCAGCTCAATTCTAGTCATCGACATTGTCGACAAAAACAATTTAAAGATTAATAGTTTTTATTCGAACAAAATAGCGTCAAATCGGACGCTTCTTTTTGAAATAACCGAACTTGAAGAAACAACGTGTGACGATTACTTAGTGGCAAGAAAAGAATGTGCTATTGAGCAAAAAAATTGTAAAAAATTTCAAAGATTTTTCCCAAATAATTTGCTGCATCGATTGACCAACAAGCCAGAAAAAATAGAAAAAGAAACTTGTGATATTAATTGCGATGCATTATTATTTCCTAATAAAAAATTAACTTCAAAAATAGAAAATAATTGTAAAAATAGAACTATCATTTTAATTGATGATGGTATTTTTTCAAAAAACACATTGGAAAACAGACTTTATTTAAATGAATTTTGCAATGAAATAAATTTTTGCTACACAAAACCAAACCATATTGAATCAGTAAGATTATTTTAAAATTTAAAAGTCAAAATCGTTTTATCATGAACTTCGAACTAATATTTGAAGTTAAAATGTATTTAGTTTTAAATATATTAACTTTTGATTTAGAATGGCTCAAAACAATTGTCCAAGTCTGTTAGATAAAAAATTTTTTCGAATAAGCTATAAAGAAAAAATTAAAAAAATGTATGAGAAATATGAAATAGTATCATTTATAGATCCTGGTTCAGGAATTGAGTATAATTCAAATCAAATAATAGATTTAGAGCTATTTGATTATGCAACAGGGAAGTTTTTGTCTGCAAGTGCAGATTTAAGAATGCCTGTAGATGAGGCAATAAGTTTAAATTACGCTCGAGTTAAATTAATACAAAACTATTATGAGGAAATTTCTGAAACTAATAGTTTTCTGAATCTGGAATCGAAATTCGAAAATGAATGTAAAGTAATAAATAAAATAGAAGAAGAGGTATTTTCTTAAGTGATTTTCCATTTGAGAATGCTGACAATTTTTCAAGTTTTAAATTTGAAGTTATTTAATATGATTTTTGGGATTAACTAATTGTTATTTTTTATTTTTGAGTTTTT
>PJRA01000343.1:475806-486171 GCA_016987375.1 Brachionus koreanus | reverse complement strand
ATCTCATTGAGAATCAAAAATTATAATGATCTCAATGAAGTTTTAAAAAAATTAAAATTTAGATTTGCCGAGTTTTCGGATCAAATTAATTTATTTAGTGAACAATTGAACGAAATTAAAAACAGATTTAACGATTATCCAGATCAGCTTTCAAATTTAGCTCAAAATGAAATTGATCTAACTGCTATAGATAAAAATCTCAAATCAAAAAGCAGTGATCTACAATTAATAGCTAACTTGTCGCAAAAGTTTAAAGATTTTTTGAAGATCAATAACCATATTTTGAGTGAATTTAAAAAAAAACAGGAGATTGTTTCTCCTGACCATTCAAATGAAGAAGATAGCATAATAATTGAAAACTTCTTAGCAGAAGCAAAATTAAAACATAAACGCATTTTAAAAACAGTAGATTTGATTAATAGTTTGAATAGCAAATTTAGTGAATGTTCATCGAGTATTTTTTCAATTGAGACATGGTTTCGTTCATTTGAACAAAAAATTAACGAAGAATTTCAAAGAATTTCTTTCATTAACAAAATGGAAAATTTTGATCAATACTCAAACAGATTAAAGGATTTAAATTATGAAATCAATCATAAGCGAAAGTGTTTTGAAGACTTGGAAAAACTGGAAGAAAAATTGTCGATTGTCTATGAACATTTGTTTGGCTCATCATTCACGAAAAATAAGTCTCCTGAATATCAATCGCGTCTAAACTCAATCGAGAGTAGACTTTCAGACATTATTCTTGCAATATCATCCTTAAATGAACACCATCACTATTTTAATGATATGGAACAAAAGTTTCGAAGCATACAAATAGCAGATGATTTAAGTGAAACAAATATAAATAAGAATTTAGAAGACCTAAAGAAATTAAAGTCAAGTTTAGAAGAAAAAATAAAAATTTTAGATTGCTCCAATTTTAACAATATAGACTCGTTGATCAATGTTAAAAAAAATATTTTAGCACTTGATGAAAAAACTACAAAAAAATTTAATTATTTTAATGGTCTAAGAGATCTTCTAAAATCATGTGAATCAAATATGACGCAAATACAGTCAATTATAGACAAAACAGATAGTGAAATTAATTTCCAAGTAAATCTAGACAAAATGGAAAGTGTAGACTTTTATCTGGAATGTTTGGATAAAAATAAACGCAAATTAGAAAGTTCACTAAGCGATATTTTTGATAGCGTTATTTATCCACTTGCAAAACGAATTGAAGTTGAATATGTGCCTGACGTGTTAGAGAGAAATAAGTTTAAGATCTTTTTAAAAGCGATTAGCGAAAAAAATGAACAAGTAGTGAGAAAGATTGGTGAAGTAGATGAAAAAATTTCAGTTTTTTCAGAGATAAAAAATAATTTGAAAAGATATTTTGATTTAACAGACCAAATAGAAAAGTGGATTGAGAATGCAGAGCAAAAATTATCTGAGCCTTTGGGTAGCAGTTTTGAAAAATTAGAAAACCAATATGAAATAAATGAAGAAATTTCATCTGAATACACAGCCAAGCTTGCCGATATTGAAAAATTGAATCAGCTCTCGAATATTTACTTGGAAATGTATGAGAAAAAATCTGAAAATTTAGATTACATAATGAATCAGCAATGGGAAAAAAATGACAAGAAATTAAATTTTCACACTAATTTAAATCAAATTAATCGAAAGTTTGATTCGATTAATAAGCTAATACAGGATCGCAAACATATTTTGCTTGATTTTCTCGACAAAATTAAAACTTTAATCGAAGAAGTAGATGTTTTGGTCAGTCGTTCAGAAGAAATGAATTTGAATGCATCGAAATTTAATAATTCAATTGATCGATGCAAATTGGATAGTTCTGAGCTAGACGATAAAATAAAAACATTAGAAATTGAACTTGACAAGCTAAAATGGGACTTGAACATCTTCAAATTGGGGAAAGAAACCCATCATGAACAAACTATTCAGCTTAAGTTTCAAAAAATTGATTTTAACATCGATTCAGTAGCATCTACTCTAACAACATTGAGAAATCTTGCTAATGAAAAAAATTGTGCTAGTTCAATTTTCGAAAATTTGTACAATAGCACTAGTGATGCTATGGAAAGTGGTCGATCCAAAGCCGACCAATTGATTAGTGAAATTATTCAAGTATTGTTAAATGAAGAAAATCCAGAATTCAAGTTAAAACAGTACAATAAAAAAATTGAAAATATTAATCAACAAGAGAAAAATATAAATGAATTAAACAAATTTGGAGAAAAGTTTTTCAACACTGAAACAATAATGGAAAAATTAACGAACATAAATTCAAATTACGATATCTATGTACAACATTTAGAATCAATAAATGCTTTTACAAAACAATTGATTGCGTTCGTAATTGAAGTAAATAAAATTGAAGAAAATTCATACAAAGAACTAAAGCTAGCTAGTGATTCAATCGATGATATTAACAATTCTTTGACTTCAAATGACAATTCTCAAGTAATAGTGAAACTTTTTGATCGAATTAAATCAGTGGAAAACGTCAATTTTAGCGAAATAAATCAATGTTTTAAAGCATTGAACAACAAGTGCCAGAATTTAAATGACTGTGTTGAGAATTTTTTGCTAGAAAATGGCCAAAAAAACTTCGACTCAAGCAATATAGTGATAAATCAAAAAATATCGAAACTCAAGCAAAAAATAATTAACATTGAAAATAGACTTGAATTGCTGAAGGATTATCTAACGCAATATTCAACTAAAATGGACAATTTTGATAGAACTAAACAAAAATTGATTAATTTTATTCAAATTGGCCAAAAAGAATTGCTAGATCACCAGTATACTGACGATTTTGATCTAATTTTGCAAAGAAAAAAATTCTATGAGAAAAAAATTGATGAAGTAAATGAGTGTAATTTAGACTTAGAAAATTTGATCAATATTAACCGATCGATTGAAAGTTTACAGTCAGAAAAAACAAATTATCAAAATCAAGAAGACATTGATGAAATAAAACAGAATTTGACACGTTTTCTCGACAAAGTGAACAGTTTAAAGAAACAAAACGATTTGTATGAAAAATATGCGACAGATATGAAAAAATTTATCAAAATATATGAAAATTTAGAAAATGAGATATCTTTATCATTGCAAGAGGAATGCAATGATCTTGATGTTATTGAAAATTATTTGACAAGACTTGAAAATTTATCTAAAGTGGAATTGAGGCCTATTTTGCAAGAATTTGACGGCACCAAAATCGAAATTATTAAAGCACAATTGAACAATTTTGTAAGCAAAGTAGAAGAATTACATTCAAAACTAGACACAAAATCGGCTGATGTGCAACGTCAAAATGAACAAAATGTGACAGATCAAATAGAAAAAATAAAGTCGGCTTTGGAATCAATTGAAAAAGATTTAGATCATAATACTGATAGCCTAGATAGAATAACTGATCTGCAGAAAAAAATAGATTCAATTAGTTTGAATGAGGCCAAATTGAACCAAAGTTGTAAACTTGATGAGCGGATGCAAAATGAAATTATCAAAGTTAATTCATATCGATCTAATTTAGTTGAAAAAATCGAAAAAAAAATTTCTCCATTAAATCGATTAAAAAGTTTGGAATCAAACTTAAAGGATTTAGGTGAAAAAATACAAGGCGAATTAAACTTTGAACTTGAAAACGAAAATCAAGAAAATTTAAAAGAAAATATTCATGGCTTAGAGAAAGCAAAAAGCAAGTTGATGACTTTTCAAAACGAGCTACTTCGAGACATTAGCGATAATCGGGCCAAAATAGAAATGAATGACGGCTTAAATTTAGCAAATGATGCAATTGACAAAAAATTGGAAGAAATTGCTGAAAAATGTGAACAACTTAAAGCTTCTATTTTACAAAAAGAATCGAGTTTAAAAGAAAAACTCGACAAATTAATAAAACTAGAAGACTTGATCGAGAGTCTAAATAATCAAATAAAAATATCCAATTCAAACATTGATTGCAAAGCTGAAGCTATTTTTAGTTCAGAAGTTAATAAATTAGATAATTTGAAAGCAATTTTAAATGATGAAAATAAAAATATAGATAAATTCAAGAGTAGCATTGATCAAATAACAAAGGAGATTAGTCTGTTTGATTTGAACATAAATATAGATTGCTTGCTGAATAATTTGAATCAATTTGAAAACAACTTAAAAAAAAATGAACAAAATTTGAAAATGTCTATTTTGAGAAACAGCGAATGTGAGCAAAAAGCTTTGGAGCTGGAAAAAAGGCTTCTTTTGATTGAAGACGAATTGAACAATTTGTCTAAAACAAAATACAGTCTTTCTAATTTACAGCTGATAGATGAAAACATAGCAGAATTAGATGTTTTTATGGAGAATTTGGCCAAAACTTCTGATGAAATAGACGATTTTAAAGAATTGTGTGAAGGAACTTTGCCAAACGTAAGCTCCGAGAGTTCACCCTATTTGATGGAAAAGACAATCGATTCACTCATTCACAAATGGAATCAAATGACTCGCAAAATTGACGAAACAAAGACTAATCTCAATTTTCTCAATGTTCATTTGAAAAACATTGCCCACGATTTTAATGCACAATCGACTTATCTTGCTGATTTGGAATCGAATTCCTCGTGTAACCTAGTTTTGAACTGCGTTGATCCAATTGTTATCAAATACCAATTTGAAAAGATGAGAACAGTCAATGAAGATTTGCATCAAAAGTTCAGTCTCATTAGTGATTTAAAACAAGACGTTCAACATTTGACTAGTTTGAATCGAGATTTTGAAGTTAAATTGAATCATTTAGAAATAGAAGAATCAATTGACGGTGACAATAAATACATTGAATTTTTGCCCAAAAGTGCCTCGATCTCCTCGCTAAACAATCTAGTCAATCTACTAGACAAAAGTGAAATATTCAATAGCATTCATTCTCTTGAAAGCAAGAGTGTTAATTTTAAAGAATTGCTTGAGACTAATTTGGACTTGTTTCATCGTTTGTATCCAATATGCGAACGATTGTCATTGAACTTGTCAAATATAAATCAATCAATTTCAATGCTGGAATCCGACTTGGACTGGCTAGACCGAAGTAACCAAAACGAAATTTCTCTCAAAGATAAAGAAGAATTTTTTGACAAAATTTATGAGAGTATACTCAAAAATAATAAGCTGTTCGAAAATGATGTACAAGATATTATATGTTCAAGAATAATCGACGAAATTAATGTCAATAATATTAAATGTGATGAGTTGATAAATGATTTGAACAAGCAGATTCAAGAAACAAGTGAAAAATTGGATTTTCTAAATGAAAAATACAAAAAAACCTATGTAAACTTTCAGACCAAGCAGAAAAATTCCGAACAAATCTACTCCGAAATGAACGACATTCTCGAATGGCTGGACATGGTTGAGTCGAAATTTTCAGATTTAATTCTGAATATATCACACGACACTTGCACAATAGAAAGCGAACTTAACAACCAAATAATTTTTAACGATCAAGTCAATTCGCAAAAAGCCAAAGTAAGACAAATTGAATTGAAAAGTCAACAAATGATTCGTCAAAACGAAATAGAAGATTCCATCGAATTTAAAGAGAAGCTAGTCAACATTCACTTTCAATTAGATAACTATATTGAAATAGGCATTAACAGAGTAAATCGTCTGGAAGAAGCTCTAGTAATTTCCAAAGAACTTAAACTAGCCTATGAGCCCTTTATCAAATCTATGTCCTTAATCCAGGATCGACTGGATTTGTTTGATGATTTCAATTTAACTAATTCAGGTCTTGAGTCAAAAGAATTTTTGTCTAATAAGCTAATTTTATTAGAAGAAATTGATTGTGAACTACTAGAAAAAAAATCGGATCTGGAAATATTGGTGAAAAATAGTAAAAATATGATTAGCATATGCGAGAGTCCAAAAAGTCATCTATCTAAATTGTCCTATTTGTCTAGTGACTCAAATTTTGAGGCAGATGTTCAAAGCTTGGAAAAAAACTCAAATTTTGAATTGAAAAAAATGATCGATTTTGCTAATCAAACTTATAATCAACTAAATACAGAGATAAGCATTAGAAAAAACGAACTTGAAAGCATTTTGTGGAAATCGGCTGATTTATGGGATAAAATGGACAATTTAAAGTCATGTTTGAGCGTAAAAAGCGATGCATTAAAATCAAAGTTAACAATAAGCTCTCAACCGGACAAAATAAAGCTACAAATTTTGGACAACAAAGCATTGTTGAATGAACTGGAAAAGCGTAAAGACTCTATTGACGATGTCAAAGAACATCTTGTGGAAAAGCAGTTTACTGATGAACAATTGGATCACAATGAGAGCATAGCTGATTTGGAAAATGTATGGGCCGATTTGAGTGAAATTGGAAAAAATCGCGAACAACTTTTGAACGACGCTTTACATTTTTCAGAGCTATTTTGGAGCACTTACAATTACATAAATGACTTGATCTATGACTTAGAAGACCGGCTTCAACTATTGGAAAATGAAACTGTTGCTATTGATTGCGATTCTGTTAGTGAACAACAACACTACCACAAACAAATAATCAAAGACATCGATGACAATGAAGCAAAATTGATCGACTTAGAAAGCTATGGACAGCAGCTAATTGAATATTGTGCTGTGTCGGATCGATTGGACATAGAAAAAGCTTTGGAAGATTGTGGAAAAAATTGGGATCGAATCAAAAAGACAGTGAAAAATCATGAAATAAACATACAAATGACATTTTCAAAAGCTTGCGAATTTCAACAAGAGCTAATTTATATACTAGAGGAGATAAGTTTACAACAAGAAAAATTTGTAAACTTAGATTCGAGTTTCAATAGCGATGATCCTAAAACGATAAGATTTCAAATCAATTTGCTAAAAGAGTTTAAAGAAATAGTCGATCCAAAGCAAATGGAAATTTTGATTCTCAATCGCAAATTTGATGAATTGAAATCAAACATACGCACAAATCAATCGTTCGAAGTGCTTGAATCGTTGCAAGAACCATTGAATAGTGCAAACAAAGAATGGAAACGATTGCAGTCGTCTATTAGCGAGAGAAAGTCCAATCTACAAAACATACTTATCGACATGGGACAGCTGAGCGAAGCGCTAGACGAAATCGGCAAGTCAATCGATACGAACCTAAATTCGTTAGATTTGATTGAGAATTTCATTGAGCTAAACAGCGATTTGCCAATTAGGAGCATTGATTTGAAAATGGCTCGTTTGAAAATGGTTGAAAAAGAGATCAAATCACAAGGATATTTACTGGCACGTTCAAAAGACAAATGCAAAAATCTGTTGAGCAATCAATCGTTTGAAAATGAACAAAATTCAACTGAACTCAAAGCTAAAATGAGATCTATATCTGACAGCAACGAACTTATGGTAAAAAAGTTCAACGACTTAAAGCAAAATTGCGATTTAGAACAAGCTCATAGTTCCAATTTGGTTAGTCAGTTAATTGATAGTTTAGAGTGGCTTAAAGACATGGACGCTGCTTTGGACAAAAATTTGTTCTATTGTGGTCTGCCAGAGACAGCTCGCGAGCAAATCGATAAATTCAATGTGTTGTTCAAGCAAATTGAGTCGAAAAATGATCAAATAGACAATTTGCTTGGACAAGCTTTTGAGTGCGATGAAAACGCTCTAGTTAACAAAAAAGGAGACAGAGTGTTGAGAGAAGCTGCTGAAAGCCTGGCGAAAAAGTGGTCTAGCATATTGAAAAAATCAACTGACAAAAAAGAAAAACTAGACGAGGCATTAAGCAAGGCTTGTCAGTTCAATGAAAAGTATCATGTGTTTGTGCGATGGCTAAACGAAACCGAAAAATGCTTCAACAATTTAAAGCCATTTTCGCGAATACAACAAGTGTTAGACGAGCAAATTGTGGCACATCAACAATTACAGATTTCGATTAACGATCATAGAGAGCTTATTTTGCAACTAGACACTCTCGGCACTTATCTTAAGTATTACAGTCAAAAGCAGGATGCTGTTTTGATAAAAAATCTTCTCATTTCAATTCAAAATAGATGGGAGAAAATAGTTAGTAAATCGTCAAATCGTACAAGAGATCTGGAACGTGGATATCAGGAGGTTAAGTCGTTTTACGATCAATGGAATGATCTTAATCAATGGTTGGATTCAAAATTAGACATTTTGTCCCAGGATCAATCAATTCATGTGGGAAATAATTCAGCCAAGATAAAACATCAAATAGCCAAGCATGCTGATTTTCATCGTATGATCAATAGTCAACAGTCGACTTATGATAAAACGGTTAAAATTGGCCGCAAATTGTATGAGAAATGTGATCAAGATAGTAAGGATCGAGTTTTTATGCAAGAAATGCTATTGCAACTCAAAAATAAATGGAGAATATTGTGCATTCAGTCGGTGGAGAGACAAAAAAAGCTCGAAGAAGCTCTTCTATGCTCTGGACAATTTCATGATGCGCTAAATACTCTAACTGAATGGCTGCGAAAAGTAAAGCCCACTTTGAACAAAAACGAATCGTTGTACGCCGATTTGGACAATGTTATGGCGCTAATTGAAGACAATCAGCAATTTCAAAAACAATTACAACTTAAAGGCGAACAAGTTTTTTTGATAAACAAAGCGGCCAGCGAAATGACACAAACACATGACAATGACAGTGAAGATTTTGACTTTTTGAATAGCAAGCTCAATGAAATGAACGACTTGTGGAATGATGTTGAGGATTTGAGCAAAAATCGAACTAAACGACTCGACGAGTCTCTTAAACTAGCTAGTGAGTTTAATCAATCGGCAAGATCATGTCTTGAATGGTTGAAAAACACAGAAATAGTGATTAAACAAGATTGGAAAAAATTTGACGAAAACGAAATACCTAGTTTGATTAGAAGTCACGAGGATTTTGTTAAATATTTAGATGAAAACAAGCCAACAATTGAACAATGCTTGAATTTGGGCAATAGCTTGCTACAAAATTGTATACCAGAAGCTGTTGTCAATCTTAAACATTTGATTACGCTTATACAAAACAAATGGGACGAAATTTTGAAATTGTCCGACGACAAACGCAATTATTTAAATGAAGCTTTCGAAAATTTTAAACAATACGATCATTTATTGAACGAACTTCTGGTATGGCTACAAGGCGCTGAAGCAACTCTAAAAGCTTTAGATCAAAAGCCACTTTCGAACAAATCGGAAACAATCGATCAATTGATCAAGGATCATAGTGACTTTCAAAATGAACTTCAACAAAGACAAACAAAAATAGACACAGTATTAAAGAACAGTTCAAGAGATTTTGAAAGCTACTTTTTAAATACGATGATTGACACAAAAAAAAAGTACAATTATGTCAACAAAAATCGACTAGAGTGGAAAAGTTCAGAGCCCAAGCTTAAAAATACACGCAAAAAACAAATGTTTGATAGTTGGCGCCGAGTTTGGCTTCTTAGTTTAGAGCGACAAAAAAAACTAAAAGAGCACTCGGACAGACTAAAAGAAATAGAAAGACTTAAAGAATTTAATTTTAATGAATGGCGTCAACGTTTTATGAATTGGCACAAGGATAATAGAGCTAGAATAACTGATTTTTTTAGACGTCAAGACAAAGATCATGATGGAAAAATAAGCAGGGATGAATTTGTAAAAGGAATTCTAAATACAAGTACACATTTGATTATTAAAAAAAAAAAAATTTATTTTATTTTTTGTGTTTTAATTTTTTTTAATTTATATTAGATTTTCCCAGTTCTCGACTAGAACTTGAATGTGTTGCAGATATATTCGATCATGATAAAGATGGCTTTATTGATTACAAAGAATTTTTGGCTACATTAAAGCCTTCAAGTTCAAATCAGCCAAATTTTGAACGAATCCGCGATGAAGTTCACAGACAAGTATCACTATGCAAATGTTCAAAACAATATCATGTTCTACAAGTATCAGAACGACATTTTAGGGTATGTTTTGTTTTTGTGTAAAAATAATATAGAATAAGCATTTATTTTACAATATTTGATTTTAGTTTGGAGATTCTCAAAAATTGAGGTTGGTAAGAATTTTACAATCAACTGTAATGGTTAGAGTTGGTGGAGGTTGGATGGCTCTCGACGAATTTCTAATCAAAAACGATCCTTGCAGAGGTAAACATTATTTTTTTTTTAAAAAAATTTCACAACACACAAACATTTTTTATCATACATTAAAAATTGAAAAATTATTATTATAAATTTTATCAATAATAGGAAAATATATTTTCAATGAATTTATTAAAGTCATTAGTAATGACGAAACTTATTTGGGTATTTTAAATGTTTTTATTTGAAGAATGATGATTGTTTTTAT
>PJRA01000343.1:408634-474417 GCA_016987375.1 Brachionus koreanus | reverse complement strand
AGGCTTTGCACATCATTAGCAGATTTTGAATTTTTGTGCAACTAAGTATGTTGCAGTTTGTTGCGCTAACAGAACTAATTAAAAGCCTTAAGCAAAAAAGTTATTAGCTTTTTTAGTATTAATTTTTGTTCAATTTTTCTATTTTGTACTAAATTTCACAAAACCATAAAATAAGATTTAGTAAAAAGAGTTTAAAAGACGAACAAATATTAAGAATAGATATAATGAAAATAGAGAGTTATAGGATTAACTTTACATATGTTTAATTTTCTAATGGCTCAGGAAAAAAAAAGAAATATAAATAAGTATCAATTACACAATGAAGTAATATACTCAATATTTCTTGAAACCTTTTTTATATTCTTCCACTGACAACCAATGGAGTGGTTCAATCCTGTCCTGGCATGTTTTAGGGACTGTCTACTTTTAGGGACAAAGATTTGTATAGTTTACCCAATGTGCTCCATTTTTTATTTGATAATTATTTTATTATGTTAAGCTTTGAATTGCAACGTTTTTTTAAATAATTTTTTATTGAACTAAATGTTAGTTTTGAGTCAAGCGCAATACCAAACAACATTACTTCTTCGTCACAATTAAAATTGTTATTGTAAATTTTAAGCTATAAATTGAATTTGAATTTTTTTCTTTTTTTCAATGATTATGTAATATAACTTTTCAAAACTAATTTTCATTTTTAATTTGAAAAGCCATTTCTCAACTTCTTTAAGGTATCTTATTTTTGAAATATCCTTCTTTATTAAATATAAAAAAGTTGCCAGATCGTCTGCATGGTTTATTTCGTTTTGCTATGTCATTTATGAAAATGCTAAAAAGAAGTGGACTAATTTCTGATCATTGTAGTCTCCCTGCTTTTATGGAATATTGATCAGTTAAGTATCCATTTAAAATATTTTGAATAAAGCAATGATCTTATTCAGTAAATAAGACAAGGAGATAGTTCGAATCAAATTATTTTAAAGATTAGTCCATCATGCCTTTCTTTATCAAAAAATTTGGATATGTCGAAATATAAACATCATACTTTTTTTTCTATTAAAAGATTCTACAGTTTTTCTGGATAAGAATCTTTTAAAGATTGCCTGCAGTGCGCTTATGTTTTCTTAATCAAGATTGATCCTTAATTAGTTATATTCTATAAACTTATATACTCTAAAGTACATTATGCGTTCCAGTGGCTCTCCAAGACAACTTGTCAAACTAACTGGACGATAGTTATTGCGGTCCTGAGTGGAAGAAAATTTCTTAATGGGATCACTGTTGTACTTGCTATTTTCCAGGATTTTGGGACTTGTTCTAGTTCTAAATTCATGTTATAAAGATAACTTAGAGCGTATTAGAGCTTTAGAAAGTATCTTCGCTTCGGCTACCAGATTTTTTGTTAAGATTGTAATTGATTCCTTTATTGAATTCAATTTGTTCATAATTGTTTGCCAGTTTGTACATCTCAATTAGATCACCTCTTAATCTTGCTGTACTCAAGTTTGTTAAATCTTGCCTTAACAAACGTTGTTAAAGAATCCAAGTTATGCAGTTCTGTAATCAATTTTGTTAAATCTAGAATAATCATATCAAAGAGTCAAATAAGCTAATTAGAAAAAGCATAGTTAAAACTTTATTAGTACTTATTGTAGCAACTATGAATTTTTTTTTTTAAATTCAATTGAGCTTAATATTAATTTTTTTTATTAAAATTGAAACTACAAAATTTAATTTAATACAAATTTTAAATAAATAAAAAAAAATTTGAGAAAATAATTATTTATATTTGATATCTTTAAAATTATTCTATTGATTGATTATCGCTTAAAATAAAAATTAAAATTTTTGAGGAATCGAACAATTAATTTTTTTTTAATTAAAGTGATGTAAATTTAGGTAAAAAAAAATTTTCCTAAAAAAAATATAACGGTCAAACAAAAAAATCATTTCTTAGTTTAAATTTTTGATCAGATTTAAATTCGACAAAAATTTTCTTGATAGAATTTTGGTTGGAATTCTTGTTAAAATTCCAGTCTATTCAAAGATTCATTCTAAAATATTCCAAATAAGTCTGGTAGACTTTTTTTTTTTACTCAAATAAATCCTTTTGTATTTTGTTTTTAATTCACAATAGCTCGTATTGCATTAAATGCATTCGTTGAATTATATCTCTACAATCGTTAAACACGCGCTTAATATTTTCGGTATCAACTGCTGTCGTAAAATGTGGATAACAAAAATGCTTATTATTGTCTGATTGAGCACTTATTTTCTTGGAAAAAAAAACTACTTAAAATAGATTTGATTTAATAGCAAAATATTTACCAAAAATTCATCTCTAATGAAATATTTAGCTCGGGTAACTTCGAAATGTTCGTTCGGTACTTTTGGGACAGTAGGATCAGCCGGAATTTGATAATTTATAAAATCAGGAAAGAAATCATCTAATTTGGATCGACCAGCGAGAATTTTTTCAGTCAATAAATCGAGTTTGTTCAAGAATAGAATCGTTGATATATTTTTAAGCCACCTGTTGTTCCAAAGATTTTTAAACAAATCTAATGATTCTTTTAGACGATTTTGTGTAGCATCTTCCCTAAGAGTTAGATTGTAGCCACTCATCGCTGTTACAAAAATAATAGCAGTTACATCACTGAAACATTGAATCCACTTTCGGCGTTCATCTCGCTGACCACCGACATCAAACATGCTGAAAGCAAAAATTTTTTTAATATTTTTATTAATGTTCATTTAACTCTATTCATTCAAATGATTAGAGTTTTTTTTTTGTTATTTTCGCCAAATCTGACAGAAACTTTATAGGGTTTGAAAATAAATTAAACACTTACTGAAAGTTTACTTTATCGACTGTAAATATCGTCTCGAAAATACCGGATGTAAGAACACGACATCGCAAAATGTCTTGATTATTTGGAATATACGACGGACTATTAATTTCTTTAACTTTATCCAAAAAGCTTTAATAGGATTTAATCAATTAAATGTTGTGCTAATTGTTTAAAAATATTATTTACTATTTTGCACAGTCTATCAGTTGATATTCATTAGATCTTTCGTAACACTGTTGAATACCTTTATCGTTCCATAATTGCTCTGTGTACTCCCAAAACTCTTTCGGGTATGAAAAATCAGTTCTACTTGCATTGTCAATTATCCAATCTAGTCTTGGTCGTAGTTGTTCGTTTTCCAGAGTTATATGAAGCTTTTCAATAGCATCACAGATGGTCTAAGTAAAAGCAGAAGCTAGTTTTAGAAAAAAGCCGATTTTCAATTTATCATTTAGCTTACCAGAATTGCATCCCTAATGTTTCTTTTAATATCATTTAGTTTTTCAAGACGTTCTCTGAAGTAAAAAAATTAGTAAAACCTATTTAAAAAAAGAAAATAAGTTTCAAATTACTGATTTGTAAACCCATTGACGTGTAGGATTCGCATTTGTTTAACAATAGTCGATTTTCCGGACTCACCAGCTCCTAGTTAAAATAATCTTTCAAAATTATTTCATTCAAATTTTGTAACCAAGTTACCTAAAAGTAAAAGTCTTTGCGTTGCTCTATATTTCCGCCTGTCTTTAACCAATTGTTGCTCAATTTTTTTATGATTCTTTTTCCTTTGGCTTTCTTCATCATCTAATTCGCTTCTAATGCACATGAACAATGGCATTTGTATTTTTAGTTTTGATGAAGTTTAGTTATTCTTTTTGATTTTCTGTAGCTATTTAGAAAGAAAATCCATTTAAATAATGAGTAATTAAAAACCGTCAAGTTTTACTTGAATGAATAAAATTAATTTAGAAAAAAAAAATCCAAATTTTAGTGTTGGAAATGTAAAATAAAACGAAACAAATTCGATTTATTCAGATTTTTTTTTAAAAAAAATTGCTGTTTTTCGAACAAAATAAAATTGTGTCTTTGATTAGGCTAAGCGATTTGTTTAACATTTATTTACACGAAAAATATGATCGTATCTATCAAATTTTATCGGTGTTAGTGCTTTCCCAGTATTGGAAATAATTCTGATACAAAAATTGAATTTACTTTTACCATGGAAAAATTAATTTTTGAGCGAATCTAAAAAATAATAAAAAAAATTTTTTTTTCAAACATTAGATACACGCGAAATTCACTAAATCTGAATTCATTATCTTCAAAAATCAAAAAATTTAAAAAGTTAAAAGAAAACGCTTTGACAATTGTCGCCAATTTTATTATCGAGTATTCTAATTTTATCAAATTTTAATAAACGTCGTTAAAGCAATTTAAGGTGATATTTGTTATAACAACCACTAATAAACTATAATAATATTAATAATAATATTCTAAATTTTTGTTTTTGCTTAGGCAAAATAAAATAACAAAATGAATTATAAACTTTAATTTTTTTTTTAAAATTATAATTTAAAATTAAATTATTATAATTAAGCATAGTTTTTTTTGTTGTTGCAAGAAATAATACCGTATGAATAATTTATTCAATGATAGTCTATCAGTTTGTTTGTTTCTCTATGAGTATAAGTGAAATATGGCAATAGTGTGCTTATTGTTTGTTGGCGCTTCTGAGAGTCAAATAATCATTTATTATTTAAATAAAATTTAATCGAAATACTTGAGATTTAAATCGCTGTTTTCGATTTGGTGCTCACTCTTACTCCCTTAAATTATGTTCATTTATGTCTAATTTAGAATCATAATTCTATTTTCAATTTCAATTACTAATTGATTTACTATTAAATATGAAGATACTATAAATAAAACAAAAATTATATAAATTTAGGTATAATTTATATAAAAAAATAATAATTCACTTCAAGATCTATTTCAAAAATAACTTAACTTAATCTAATGAACATTTCAGCTATAAATAGCATCTTCTATCGTCAAACATCCAAAGGTGAATTCTTAGAGAAAAAAAGATTAGAAATTTAAAAATTTAAAAAAGTTGTTTTTTTCGAATGAAAGAAAACATTTTTATTTTTTATTTTAACTTTACATTTGAAAATTTTACACTTTTATCTTTTTTGCATTTTATTAAACTAAAATATTTATTTATCAATAAATATATTTCAAACATTGACAAGATATTTCAGAGCATGTTTTTATGAACTATGGCTGTCATCATTTTCTAATGAATAGACAAACAACAAACAATCATCTAATGAAAGCTGTCATCATTTTTCTCAAACCCACTTTATAATCTATTCACATATTCATATATGTTGTCATATCAAGCAAAGTCAAACAAAATATTTGAAACATCTATGGATACTTTTACCAAACTCACCAATTCTACATAAACATTCTATCTTTTTCTTTTCATTTAAAATTTAATATTCAATTTTTAATAAACAAGACCCTTCAAATTATATCTCAAATTGTAACAAATTTTATACAGTTAATGATACTAAATTAGATTTTAATTTTACTAAAAAATTCGCATTTTGGCGAACCCGCATCAAGGCCGGTCCCAAATAAATTTATAATCAGTACAAGTTTGAAAAAATGCAAATCACCACAGTCTATAGGATGTAATAAATGAAATTTTTTATTTTGATGTTTTAGTCCCTTTTCGATTCTAGAATTGGACAAAAAAATTAATATTTTAAAAAATAAAATCTTCTAAAATAATATCTTGTAAAAGCTATTTATAATTTTGATATTTAATTCTATAAAGACTGTGAAATATCATCATAAATATAATTGATTTATCCCGCTAAAATGGGTCCAGATCCTGGTACGGGTCCGGCAAAAAGAATCGTTATTTAAAAAGGATCCGTACCTGAATCCTGACTTATTCAGAAAGATCCTTTGTGGCGGATTATGATCCAGGCCATTCATTATTCGGTTGGTACGAACCCGGTCCGTGTCCGTATTCATGGGCCCGTTTGACAACTCTATTTATCATTCTTAAATTTTTGAAAAGGAAATCCAAGGTAAAAATTATCAAAATTCAAACCAATCAAGTTTACATAGCATAGTTCAATTTTTTTTTATGATAGAAATTAACTAAAAGTCTATTTTAAATTTTAAAACTGTATTTATTTTATTTAAATATTTTTTAACTAGTTTTTTATTAATCTAGAATAAAATTAATTGCTAGTATATTTTTTTTTCAAAATAAATGTGGCCAAAACGAAAGTTATGTGCATAAAATGGATACTCCGATCACAATCGATGATTCACAAGTCGAGTGTGTTACATACTTAGGAAGAATCATCAGTATAGCAATGGGAGCACAAAGAACATTAAAATTCATTAAGAAAAGACTTGCTAAAGCACAGTAGCTTAGCTAGACTCCGACCAGCAGCGAAATTAGCCAGCTATAGCAAGGAAACAAATTTCAAACTGTACAAATCTGTAGTAAAAGCAACACTGATGTACGGAAGTGAATGTTGGGAAATTTGTGAATCTGACAAAAGAAGCCTAAACATCTTCCACACTGGAAGCCTGTGCAGGACTCTGGGGATACTGTCGCTGCTGAACTAATCAATGGACCAAGGGCGATGTAAGGTAGGAAGACCAGCAGTAACATGGAGGTCAACAATCATGAAAAAGCTCATCGAAATGGGAAAGACATGGAGAGAAGCAAGTGTGAAGGATCGACTTGAGTAGAAATAAAAAGTAATGACCTTATGCTTCACAAGAAGTGAATGAGCAAAAGAAAATATTTATTTCTAGTAGGAAATATTTGTTAATCAAAGTGAATTTTGCTAATCTAAAATAAATTATTTTTTATGCATGGTTATTAATCTTATCAGAGTTTAAAAAAAAGCAAGAAAGCTTCGTAATTAGCAAATTAATTTTTGGTTTTGATCCATAATTTTTGTAAAGAAAATACAATATTATGATTATTTATTTTAAATATATAACATATTGAAAAAAAAAAAAGTAATTATTTTAAAGTTTTTATAAAGTAATAAAGATGAATGCTTCAATTTTTGTTTGGCGATGACATCAATAGAGCTTGATTATTGCAAACATTGTTCATTAAAAACGAAAATTCGGCTTCTTTTTTTAAATTAGTAATTTCGTTTATCGATTTTTCATTAATTGAATTTTTCTTAGTTTCTAAGCTGTTATACATTGATAGTTTTGAGCTTAATCGCTTTTTATGAAATGAATCAAGATTATTTGACTCTTTATAATTAGTGACAAAAACATTTGATCTATTTGTATTAAGTTTTTTTTTGCATTTTAAAATAGTAAACAATTGTGATCTAAACCGGCTGCCAGATAAAAAAAATAAAAAAAAATTCATTATATAGTTAAGATCAAGAAGTAAGTGAGTTAAGCTAGAAAAAAATTCATATCTCACAGAATTTAATATTTCTCGTCTAGACGTAGTTAAAATGAAAAGATTTTCACTATAGTACAAGTAGTCAATAAGCTTGAATCTTTCCGAAAAATATCTATGAAATAAAGTTCTTATGGCAAAAGGTAAATTACAAAATATGAATCCAACCGATACAGCAAGCAACATTATCGATATATGTTGAGTATTTTTCTTTGATTTCAAATTGCCATCTGATTTTCTTTCACCTTTGATGTTTGCACTTCGGTGGCCTGACGAATATGATTTATTTGACAATGATCTTTGATTTTGGTTCAATTGAAAAAGTTGATGGGATGAATTTTTTTTATCGTCTTCAAAATATGTGTTAGAATTGAATAATACTTGGGATCTTTTTTTTGCCTTTGTCAAAGCTATTATTATCCAAAAGTTACATATACATAGTAAAATTATGGGTAAGAAAACTCTTATTATATTGTTTATTAATAGCCAGTCATTTTTTTTATTTGGCCAGTTTGAATCACAATCGTAAGAGACTCTTTTTAAACTAATTTTGCCCATTGAATTGTTTCTGGAAAAAGTTTCATTTGAATTGAGATTGTTTGCTTCAGCTTGTTCGAACCATTCAAACACAAAAGCACGTCTATCGAACAAATTGTAGCTTGAAATCAAAGCAGAAATTATGAAAATTAATATGAAAGCAATTTTCGCTTTAAATCTGGTTAAAATCAACCCAACTTCTAGAGGCATAAGAACACAAATTAATTTCTCGAAACTCATCGCAATCAAGATGTAAATGGACGAAATAGCAAAACATGACTCAGAAAAACCCAAAAATTTGCACATAAACGAGTTAATTATCCAAGGCTCCTGTCTTAAGCCATTTCTTACTACAATCAATTCATTTAGAAATTTACTGACTATCGTCGATGTATCGAATATGCACAAACTTTTCATATAAAATGTAGTAGAATTTTTGGATATATTTCTAAATCGATTAAATTTAGTTAAAACCAGCAAAGATAAAATATTAAATATGACTGCCGGTCCAACTAATACACTAGAGCTGTTATATCTTAACCAATCTTGAGTTTTCTTATAGAAAGAATCTTGAATTTGTGAAATCATTATGTTTAAGCAACAATATCGCACTATTTTTGCTGTATGATTGTCAAATATTTCGGGACATGTTTCATAGGTTAAGTATAAGCCTTCTGGATACTTGGCTCTTGGAAATATGTGACAAGTCAAAGTGTTATTTATTGTGTCTAACAAAATTGAATGCATCATTTAATAAAAATGTAAATAATAATTTTGACGATTGAGACTCATTTCCAAAACATGTAATGTATTTTAGATTTTTTCTGATAGTCTTTCTAATCTAAAATAGGAGAAAAAAATATTTAAATTGATATTTTGCATCAATTATTTTCTTTTTTAATTAAGTCTTTAAAATCAAATCACGTCATAATTTTGCCGGAATTTTTAACTCAAAGATGGAATAACAAATTAATCATTATATTCAATCATAAAAATTCTCAAAAAAAAAAAAAAAGAAGAAAAGCCAAGATTTCGGAAATTCATCGAAAATATACTTAAAATCTTTTTTTGATAAGCTAAGCAAAGTTTTTAAGTTAACCGTAATGAAAAGTTTGAGCCGAAACAAAATGTTTGTTTTGTGATATTCGCCAGCAAAATTTCATTTCAATTTAAAGCCTGTATACAAAATCTTGCGAAGAAAAATGGAAAAATTGAAAATGGCTTTTGGAAAATCAATAAACAAAATTTTGATAATTTGAAACTTCTATTTGTAAATTGAAACAAAAATGATTTAAAATAATACTCGATTTTCAAGATTAAATGATTTTGGAAATATTTTGAAAGCTAAAGCTTTTACCCATTTCCGTTTCTACGCACTTTCTAAATGTTTATTCAAATTTTTAGCTAATTGAAACTCTATATTTAATTGGAAAATTATTGCTCTCTGAAAAAAAAATATATATTGCATACCAACTTACCAAATAGTTTTTCTTAATTAATAGATTAATTTCAAACTCTGAACGATTATATGTTTCTCTCATATGGGCTTTCATACGTCACAAAGCCATAATCGATTATTTGAAGGACTTTGTTCATTATCTAAAATATGTTTTCAGCAAAATTTTAAAAACAGTCAGCTTTTTTTATTAAAATACGATTTGAATCTGTAAAAATTTAGTTTTCCTTTTTATTAATCAAGATTGTTTTAAAATTAATTTTTTTATATTAGATTTTTTTAATTGGTTTTAAGCTATATAATTAATATGTTATATTTTTTCCTTGAAATTATTTGACAAATAAAAATAGATTTTCAATTAAATAAAATACTAATAGTCAATTTTATTTTAGCATATCACTTTAAAATTAATGATCTAAATATTATAAATGAGGAAAGTATAAAGTGATTTTAATTTTAGTTATTATAATATTTAGATCAATTTTTACCGATAAAATTAGTAGCAACTTGCCAATTTTTTAATTCCAAAAATTTAAAAGACTACCAAAAATAAAATACTAAATAAATAGCAATAAAATAATATAGATCATAAAAAAAAAATTTTTATTAGATAGATTATACATATTTTATTAAATCACTGGCGAATAATTCATTCTTCAATTTTTTCATTTTATTTTAGTTTTTTATTAGAGTTCAAAATACTTATAGAACACGATTTTAAAAAAAAATCCAAGAAGAAATACCAATCACATAATATCAATCAAAAATTTCAGAAATTGCTGCTTAAGTTTAGTGTCTCTGATCTTTAATTCTCTTATTAACAATAATTAAGATCAAATGAAAGAGATATGGATTTACCAGTAAGTTGGCGTCGGTCGAAATTTTCTACAAGCAAGCGAACAGAGTTGAGTAGTTGGTTAAGATAAATCTGATTGAGTTGATGTGCTAAGTGGGGTCATTCAAAATTCAGTTTTTAATGCGTTACTATTCCTGATCTTCATATATGAATTACCAGAGTTAGTAAGTCACTTTTTTAAGCTTTTTTTAGGATGAAAGCAAATTTATTAGTGTCATTAGTAAAACAAGTGATCAAATTCTAATTCATTGACAAGATGGTTCACTTGTCAAAGCGTGAAGGCGTGTAAACTAATGCGTGTAATACTGGCTTCTCAAAGATTGCTGGGCAAGAAATCTTAATGTTCAATTTGAATGATATCAAAGTTGAATTAGCTTAAACTACTACTAAAGACGATTTTGGTTTAATGGTGAACAACAAACTCCAATCGAATGATAAAATTGATAGCTGCGTTAAAAAAACCCAACAATATGCTTGGTATGCTCAATAAAACATTTGTGTATTGGGTTCCTTAATCATTTTTGCAACTTAAGAAAAGATATGTTAGAATAATGTGCGCCTGTCTGGAATACATATTTAAAAAGGGTATATTTAGACCAAAACAAGTAGAAAGAAACGAAACTTGTTGCACAAATAAGAAGTCTGAATTATGACTCAAGATTTGCTAATTTGCGATTAGAACTTCTAAAAAGAAAGGTGATATTTAAGCTAAATTTAATCAAAGAATATTAACTATTATTATTAATAGACGTTATTTTAAGATAAAGAAAATAAAAAAATCGTTTTATTTTAAAAGTAAAGATTAAAGTGATAAAAAGATATGGAATTTAATATTTTTATTTCTTCCTCTTTTAAAGATATTTAATAAAGTTACATTTCACATTAAAAAAAAATATTGAAATTTTTTGAATTTTGCTAATTTTTAAGACAAAAGATTGTGAAACGTTTTTTTCACTTAAATTTAAACATAATTTTTTAAGTTAAAAATATAATAAATTTTCAAATTTTGTTTCTATTATAACAATAATATCTTTGTAACTATGAAAAAATTCGTAAAATCGTATAATAATTAGTATTTTGATCAATTTAAAATTCCAATGGGAAATTTTGTGTTTAAAAACCGAAATTTCTTAATAAAAAAACGATTTGGCATCTTTTTGATGTTCGTTAGCGGATCTTTTGGATTTTCATTGTTTATTTTATACAAGTATTGGAAATTAAAAAAATTTTTTGTTAATTTGGAAAAAAATGTTCAAAAACTGTCTGTTGAATTAGATTTATTAAAAAAAAAACAAGAGGAATGGGAAAAATCCACTGATTTAAAAGCTTCCGATAAGAAACCACGATCACGATCGATTACACGTAATTCAAGTCAAAGCTCATACAAAACACCTCCAACATCACCTGAACGCAAGAAAATTGATTATAAAGAAGAAAAATATGAAATTTTGAAACAAAAGTTTCTAAGCTATCAAAGTTATTTTAATCAAGTAGTATAAAATATATATATATATGATCTTCTTAAAATCCTAAAAATTGCAAATAGAAAAGAGAGTTTGAAGAAACTATTGACTTTTTAAGATTGATAAATGCTCTCGATGAAAAAGAACCAGATGTGGAAATGAAAAAAAAAATCCGCTTTTATGCATTCGAAATCGCACAAAAATGTTTAAAATGGAATCCAGAAAGCTATTTGTCGCATAAATGGTGAGTTGATAGTATTTTAATAAGAATCAGTGTATTTGAAAGTCCATATTTTAAAATTCTATTCCTTTTAATTTTTTGCAATTTAAATGATTTTGCACTTTTTTAATATCAATATAAAGGAAATTTTTTTCATGCTAGGTATGCCATATATATTGGAAAAATCTCAGACTACAACAATTTAAATGAAAAAGTGAAAAATGGATTTGAATTTAAAGTATTTATTTTTTTTAATTTTCAGTTTTTGATCATTTTTCTTATGAAAATTTAGGAACATTTAGACATTGCAATTGATATGAATCAGGATGATTTCATTTTATTTTATCTTAGGGGTCGATGGTTTTATAAAGTAAAATTCTATAAAAAATAATTATTTTTATATATATTTTTTTAGATGTTTAGTTTGTCTTGGCCTGAGAAATATGCGGTTAAACTTTTTTGTCGAAAAATGCCTGAAATTACAATTGAAAATGCATTAAATGACTTTTTAAAAGCTGAACAGTTAAATCCCAAAAAATGTAAGATCAATCTAATATACATAGCTAAAGTAGTATTTTAATCTTGGAATAAACTCGAAAATCTAATAAATGATTTAATAAAGTGCTTTGTGTCTAAAAAAGAAAAAGAAAAAGCATTACAATTTCTAAATGAAGCATTGAATATAAAATCTCAAACAACTGAAGTAATTTATAATTTTAACTAAATGTATCAATTTAAGACTTAAATTTTTAATCAAGGAAGAAAATGATGAAAGAGAACTTTTAAATTTTTTCAAAAAATTAAAACCAAAACTTTTTACTTGAATTGAGAATTTTTTTTTTCATTTTGATGATTGTATTTAATCTCAAAAAAAATAATTTTTTATAAATGTTTTAAAAATAAATCTTTAATAGATCTTTAACATTTTTAATACAACTAATTTCGATTAAATTTCTAATATTTCAGTAACTTTTTGAAGAAATAATCGAACTATAAAACATTCTTTTGCAAATCTGTCAAAAAATAAACAATTCAACTTAGGGATACAAATTGGAAAAAAGACCTATCTTTTTTTTCTTTAAAAAAAAAACAAAAATTAAAAAATCGATTTAGCAAAGATTTTGCACCCTCTAAACACGAAACACAACTTTGGCTTAGTTTGGCCTAGGCTATAAACATCATCTCGTCTATATTAAATTATTCTTAACTTACACCGCAAGGGTCAAATAGTGTTTCTAGTCTTGGATCTTTTTGAATGAAGTGAAGTTTTTAATTGAGAATAGAATTTCTGTCTAATAATCTTATTATGCAGAAAATCTAAATATCGAAAAATTAAACAGAAAAAAAAAAAAAATTATTTTTTTATTTTTTGATTAAAATTTATTACCAAATATTATTATTATTATTTTTATTATTATTTATTAAGTTCGAGCCTCAAAGGCAAAAGATAAGAAAAAAATAAAATAAAAAATAAAAAAAAAAGTCAAATTAGTTCGATGTCGTATTATAAATTCCAATTTAAGTATGCATATTAAGAAAAAGGATAAAAAGATATATGGTTAATACTTTAAAAACTAAAAAAATTTAAAAATAAAGTCGAAATAACTATTTAATCACAACATGTTTTCGTCTATCTATTTTTTGAAATTCATCATCATCATCAGTCGGAAGAGTAATTTTATGTCATAGTCGTAGTATTTAATCTTATCATTACTACTGTGTTTTTTGGTTAAGGCTCATCAAACCTGAAATATGTCTTGTTCAAATCAGACATTATAAACGAGTCTGATTTATTTTATTTCAATTAAATAAAATTTATTTCATATTTACTGAACATCTTCTTGTGTTCAACATTTATTCAAACAGCAAATAATTTTAAACCTATATTCCTGGGGGTAACTCAAGAATATTAATATAAATTTGAAAGACTTCAATTGAGAAAGATGATTATGAGTTAAGTATTATGGTAATTTTGATTATGCATTAATTAAAATTTTTCCTTGACAAATAATTTGTGAGGTGTAAAGTACATTAGTATTGCAAATCTATAGAAATCGATGTTTTTAAAAACTCAATTAAAAGAAAATTAAAATGTTAAGAGTTTTTTTAATTTTATTTTGAATTATTAAAATACGAAACTTTTTTTGGATGCTAAAAAAATTATTAGAAAAAATATTAAGATAGAATTTTACAAGTAATTAAAAATATTGATATGTGTAAAAATGGTTTAAATTTATTTGTTGGAATATTTTTCTAGCCATTTGATACAAATATCTCGGATTAAATTTTGACCAAGTCTTTCGGCTACATTTGTAATATGTTTAACGATATCCATTCTTTCTAGTCTGATGGCTATCAAATAAGCTGATTTCAATTTTCCAATTAAAATGTAGGCATTTATTTTGTTTTCATCATTTTTCATGAGTTGTACAAGATTCTCTATATCACGACTATATTTCGAAAGCTGCTGGTGTCCATTGTTTGTTTCTTCCGCAGTCGGATTTTCAGTGTTAGCTGTTGCAAATACTCGAATGCAAGTTGAAATACATTCATCATAGGTTAAATTTTTATCTTCTTTATATCCAGATTCGTCAATGCATTTTAAAAGATTGTTTATTTCTTTAAAGTTGAGTTGTTTAGAAAGTTCTCGTGATATTTGTGAATAGACCAGTGTAGAATTTAAATTAAAACACTTAATCAAATGTAATTCGTTTATTTAAAAGAATGAATTTTTCGAAAAGAGTTTACCTGTATTATTCGTATAACAAAACCATAACCTTCTTGAACCGAATTACCAATTAATAAAATCTGACAGCATAACGATATTTTGGCATCATTATTGCCGAACAATGTAAAAAGTTTTCCATCGTTACGATTTATTTTTTCTGAATTACAAATAAATTTGGTTACTTCTATTTGCAAGTCTATAGCATTTTTATAACTTTAATTTACAAGTTGAAATTTTAAAAATTATCCTAATAAAAAATAAATTTAACCTGTCAATTTCTTGAGCCGACATTTGCTTTCGTATATTATTATCATTTTTTATTTTCCATGATTGGCTTCCTGCCGTATTTTGTTTTCTGGCCAAAGATTCTAAATATTGTTCAAGATGCTTTCTCGCTGTTTTTAGAAAATGAAGATTTCTATACAAATCAGAATAAGTACTAGCATTTTTTGTAAAAAAATAAATGCAACTCATGCATGATCGGACAAAATCCTAAATAACTCAAAAAGAAATTAATTTTTTGGGTTCTTAACTCAAAAGTACTTTCATTTGAATTTGAAAATCGTAAAGAGTGTTTATGTATCCGTTTTTTTCTAAAAATTTCCCGATCGCTGAATAGTAAGGATAAAGCTTGTATTGTATTTTCTCCATGCTGATCATCATTTCAACCAGAGGAAAAAAATCACCAATCTTCAAACTTGTAATCAAAATTGTTTCTACGAAAATTTCAGCGCTGCATTTCTTTTTGGAATTTTTTAAAAAAATTTCTCAGCTTTAAATTTAGTTAAAAACTATACATTTTCAACAAGATATTCAATTGCATTTTTTAAAAGTCTATTGCGTTGAAAAAATGAAACCACCAAAAAATGAGTACCATAAGTCTCCAAGTAGAACATAGACTCCTCGAACTCTTCATTATTCAAACTTCCAGTACCAAAACAATTCTAATTTGTCAAATTTTTTCAATTAAGATTTATTAAGACTTAAAAAATAAATACATTTTTAGGCTCGGACACCAATTTCTCGACATTTATAGGTTGTGAAAGAAGACTTTTGATATTCTAAAAGATTAGAGTTTAATTATTTAGTTTTATTTATATTTAACAAGCCAAATAGTCAAAGGAATTTGTTGATGTATTTGAATTTATTTTTTTCCTTTTACTACTCGCTGAGTAGAATTTTACTTTTATTTTACGAATTGGTGCAGTTGTTTCAAAAAAGTTTAGTATGTCATTTAAAATTTTCAAATTAGCTGTATTGTTAATAGGATGCTTATCAGATACTGGTTTTAAACACTTTTCAAATTTGTTTCTTGCTTCTTTATAATTTGAGCGTCTTAGTTCAACAAGACCCCACGAGGCCCAAACTGTTTGAGTGTCTAAGCCACATTTTGTGCTCAAATTCATGGCCAATTCATGTCGCTCTTCTTCAAGTAGTCGATTTCTTATTCTTCGTACAGATTCGTTGTTCATTAATTCATTTAATGATGGTATAATAGAGCAATTTGCTAATAAAAGTTGTTGTAAAATGTCTATTAAACTTAAATAGCTATCACATAAAGAAATGATGTTCGAAGATGAATTTTGAAGTAATTTAACTTTGGCATTTTGAATTAAGTGTTTAATAATATTTATTACTAGGCCATGATCTTCTTGTTGATTTGCTTTTTGTAGATATAAACTCAAATCGTCGCACATACTGAGCAAACTTTTACCACATTCAAATAAATTATCATGTAAATCAAGAATAGAAAGGCACAAAGAGGTGCTTGGCGCTTGAGAATATCGAAAGTTTTCTCTCACTTCTTTGTCACGTATAAGGCTAGTTTCATTTTCACTATTGCCTATTAAATAATAATTTATTTTTTCATCATTGTAAACATTGTTACATTTTTGAGATAAAACTAAGCTTCTGCGCTTAAATGACTTTGATTTTATCTCTTCAGTGAGAGAAATTTCACTTTCTCGCTGAATTTCTAGCTGACGAAAGCAATCGTCACAAGTTCGTTTGGCTACATTCTCAATTAATGTTGATTTTTGTGAACACGGACCACAAACCACCCTTCCACAGCGTCTACAATGATGACGTCTATTTATTAAGCTAAACTTAGTCACTTTACAAACCATACAATCATTTACTTCGTCGTCTTTGATCCAATCCTCTTTATTAGGTGGAAGAACGGGCATTTTAAAATTGTTTTCTACTTTAGGTGAATTTTCTTCGAACAATAAAGCTTTTGTCTTAAAATTTGATAAAATTGAATTTCTACTTGGTGAGGATGCAGCATTTATTATTGAACTAATCTTTTTTGGTGAAATCTTTGACTTGAGATTATTTGGCGATGAATTTTTATCTAGTTCAAAACAATCTTTTCTTTTCTCAGTAAATATTTGAAATTCTAAAGCTTTATGAGCATATTTGACCAGTAATTGGTTTATGTCATCATTAAGTTCTTTATTTTTTAATAAATCACGGCACAATTTTATTGTTTTGGCGCATAGATCAATTTTTCCATTCATGAGAAGTTGTTCGATTATAAAGATGGGCTTTGAATGATGACGTTTGTACGACTCAAAATAAATACTTTCATCTTGGACCAGAATTTGAAAAATTTTAGCCGTAAGTTGAATTATCTTTAATTCATTCAGCTGATCTCTATTGAGAAAATCAATGAAGTTTCTAATCAAAAATTCGCACAATGATATCAGAACTTGGTTATTCAAGTCATTGAAAAATTTTAGCTCGTTAATTAACTTAAAACAAATGTTGAACAAATACAAATCGTACTCAGCTTTGGTGTTTCTGCAAAATGAAATGCATTCTTTTAATATTGAATCAAAGTCTATTTCGATTATGCTACTAACTGCATTTAAATTTAATAATCGAAATTTCAAATGACCAAATTCAATTTTAAACTGTAATTTTTCGTTTAAATTATATTTTCTTATCAAATATTTAGCGCTAATGAATTTATCATTGAGTAAAAACAAATCAATGATCAATTCCTTTAAATCATCGTCATCTTGATTACGAGAGCTTTCAAGCTGAGCTTTGGCGTACTGCCAAGTGAGACACCGTTGGCAGACTCTTTTTATCTTATTGAAATAGGAAAGATTAAAATTTCTATCCAATTCATTCGTTGAAGAGAAACTTAATTGACAATTTGAGTCGTAAAAGCCAGCTGCATCTTGTATTTGCTGATGTTCATAGTATTTTTCTAGAACATTTTGCGCACAAGTTATCAAGTCCTTGTAGGCACTAAATTCTTTTCTCTTGTCGAGCAAAATATCCATCAACGAATTTGAATTTTCAGCTTCATAAGGACGAAAATCATTCATTTCGAAAAATTGACACTTTTTGATGCAAAAGTCGATTAGTTCAATACATCCATCTATTGACCATTGATCCATTAGACCAAAAACAGCTCTTATTTGACGAATGAAATTGTTCATTTTGAACAAATAGCAATATGCTTTGTCATAATTTTTTGCCTCTTGATTTGCAAACGATAAGCATGCATGGTCAAATAAATTATAAATGTCCTTTTGAATAAATTTGGAGTTAGCATTCAAGCTGTTGATTTGAGTTATAAGCTGAACGGAAAATTCCAAGTTATTTGCTTGACTTGTTTCACCAAAATCAAAAAATTCCTCATTATCTTGTGTACAATCTTCAATCAAATCAATTACACTTTTCCATTCATGTTTAAGACTGTAGTAGTTTGCTAGATCTATTATGTTTTCAACTTTAGATTCTTCGGTTTTGTTATTTAGCAAAAATTGTGTCACCATGTCAAGCTTTAGATCCATATTCAAATGATGCATATACTCAAGCGGAACATATAATTGTATGTATCTATTAAGAAAGCTATTCTGTGAACTAGTAATATTTATCTCATAATCTATTAAATTTTTTACACATAATTCACTTATTTCTGTAAAAAAAATGTCTCTTATTTTAACATCAAACAAGAAGCCCAAATTTTTTAAAGTTAATGGCGAATTATTGCTTATATATTCTAAGCATTCTTTATTGAGCAATTTTCTGGTACGTGTTATTTCTTTTTCTATTTGAGCATTTCTCTTACATTCATCTGCCTCATATTTTACTTGAATACGATCTTTTTGATTCTGATACCAATTGGTTTTATCTTCCAATAAATTTTCATTCAAAACAAGACAAAAAATATCTGAAGCATTTAGCTCATTTATTTGAAATGGCAATTCTTTTCGTCCATATTCGTCAATATTCTCTCCATAGTAATGAATTGAGTCCAACACTTGCAATTTACTTATTTTCTCTCTTAGTTCATCATTTACTTGTTCAATCAAAAATTTGACAAGACTTTCGAATTCGTTCTTATACTCTACATTTAATGAGAGAAAATTGTCGACATTTGCTTGATCTGATGAAAAAAATACCAAGTTTTCTAAAATTAAACTAGGCACATACAAAATTTCTTTTTTAATATCTGCATATATGGTTTGATTCAAAAATATTTTCATTTGCATTTGAAGTTGATCATCAAGAGAATTATCTGATTCATAGATTCGAATTGGAGGATCACTTTGAACACAATCAGCAAGCGAAAATATAACTCTAGCATCTAAAATATTTGGAATATATTTGGACCAAGACGGTTCAATTTTAAGATCAAGCTCAAATAAAGAAAATTTGAAAGGTTTTTTTTTAAGGTTTATATCTGAATCGACCAAGTGTTCGGTTTGATTCGAAGAAGCTTTGTAATTTGAGGTTAATTTTAAAGGCGAAATCCGATTAAACAATGATTTCTTTTTAAAATCTTTCAAATCGGCTAAAGGTGATGAATTAAGTTGTTTATCATTTGAATAAATGCTGTTAAATTGGTCCACATTTTTCCTTCTAAGTAAAATAAAATGCTTGAGATCAAATAGACTTACGCATCCCATTTGGCCTACTTTATAGCACATTTTTTGCTGGAATAACATTTTAAAAGTATTATTCTTGTGTAGAATGATTCCGCTAGTATTCTCGAAATTAAAATTGTCATTAAGAATCAATGCTGTATTTGGCATTGTTTTTTTTCTTCCTTTGCTTGTCTTGCTAAACTTGATAGAAATAAGAAAAATATTTGAATGAATGCTTAACAAATTATATAAATTAATAAAAAAGCTCAATTTTTCATTATTTGTCTGAAGATAGTCCAAATTTAAATTTTGCAACTGTTGGGTTTGTTTTAAAATTTTCTTAAAATCGGGAGAATCATGAATATGCATAGCTAATTTGGCATCTATATTCTTATCTGAATATGACCGAAAATATTTTAGCATGTTAAATAGCAAATCTTTAATAAATTCATGTGGCCTCATGATTAAACAACTGAAAACACTATTTTCGTTCAAAATCGAGTAAAAAAATTCATTTCTGTACACCGATATAGGAGAATTTAATTTGAAATTATCAAGTTTCGAAATGCATATAGATTTATTTTTTGTATTTACAAGTTTTAGTCTCGGACATGAATTGTGTAAAATAATAGCTATCAAATTTAAATTAAGACTATTAGTTATATGTACTATTGATTCTGGCTTAAGCAAATCATCAAATAACATTTTACATATCAATGAAGCTGGAGAATAATCTAATAAAGCAAAATTAGAGTCAAATTTTTTGTGAATATTATTTTCTTTTAGATATTCGGATATTTTTTTAATATATTCATTAAATGCCATTAAATAATTGTAGTTGTTACTCTGTTCAATTAAATCTGACTCCATTTTATTTGAGTTATCCTTATTTTTGAAAAAAAATTCCGCATTATCGTCTTTAGTCTCGGAGCAGTTGTATTTCAAATTTTCTGTCTTTTTTGTCTTATAAATGTAACAATCCAAAAATTCAAAATTATCCTTCATTTTATTGTTTAAATTGTTGACAATTTGATCGAAGTTTACTTCTTCATTCAGCTCAAATTCTTCTAAATACAAATCTACCTGACTTGTTAATTCCAAATAATGATGCATGCTCTCTACCAATAAAGGAATTTTGGCTTCAGGATCATATGAGTTTTTAGCAAAAACTGAAATTCCATCAAAAGCAATTAAGTAATCAAGAAAGTATTCTTTTCTAAGACAGAATTCACTTTTTATTTTGGATTCAAGAATTGTGATTGAATTAATATATGAAATCATTTTTTGATGAATCGACTTATTAAAATATTCCATGTCCGCATTTTCAAAATTTTCAACAACTTTTTGATTTAAATTTATTAGAATAAATTCTCTCAGTTTAAAAATAATAACAATAGGAATTTTCAATGTTGCTAATAGATCGCTTATTAAAATTGACTGTATTAAAGGGTCGTTCTTCTCAGTTTGAATTAGATTATCAATTATCTTGCTAATATTAAGACTGAACAAGCTTTGCTCATGAATTGATTCATTTATTTTGAGATGATCGATTTTTAAAATTTCATCTATTGAATTTTTGAAAATCTCGTTAAAAATTATTTGATCAAATTCAAACAAATTTCCTTTCTTCGTTGAATAGAGTTTGATCAATTGTTTTGCCTCATTTAGTTTAAACTCTTTTAAGCATATCACACACAGGGTTTTTATGTCAGACAACAATTTAATAGCAATATAATTAGCTTTCCTACTATTAATCTTAGGATAGATCAAACTTAAACTTCGATTTGATTCTAGCGATCGCCTTTTTTCTTTGCTTTGGTGGTGATTGTTAATTTTCGAATTGGAAATTTTAGATGAGCGAACAAGTGACAAAGATGTATTTTCATCTTGAATTGAATTATAGCAAGAAATGTTTGAGGCATTTGAATCATGCCGTTGTCTTTGTTTTTTCAAAAGCTGATAGACTAAATTTTGTTCATGATCATGTGCTAAATAATCTAAATTACAATTTAAAACATTTATTTGTCCGTAATCAGTGCTAACATTGTTTGATTTAACCAGTTGAAATCGCCACCAGGTCTCATTGACTAATTGTAGTAACTTCTTCGATCGTGAAGAAATAGTTTGATAGTCATCAATTTTAGAATCAAGAAATGAAAAAGAACTTAGACATTCTTTTAGAATAATTAATATGTCTCTGCATAAAAAATCATTAGTTAGAAAGCATTCATGTTTGGAATAGGTTCTAAATCGATTCTGAACGATATCATCGTTTTCTTTCCTGTTTTCGATTTTTGATACTCGAGAAGACTTAGAATTTATTTCATTACTAATCTCAAATGAAGATTTCTTCAACCCTATTTCTTCATTAGAATAAAATTGATTACTTGAAAGAGGATCATAAATTGATGCTTCAATTACTTTATCAAAAGTCTCAAGAATCTCAAAATCATCAAAACTATTACTTTTAACGTTCTCAGATAAAATTATTTGTTCGATATCAAATTCGTGCTCATCTGTGGTATGATCGCTTTCTTCTGAATTTTTCAATAGGTCATCACTCTTGAGAAAAATAAGAGCGTATATATTTTCCAAAATTTCAAGTCTATAATCCATTGATTCAATTCTTGAAATAACTGTTTTAACATGCTCCAAAATTTGAACAACATTTTCTTTGTAAGAGTGCTTAATCGCCTTCGTTTTTGATTCTGGCTTGTTTGATACTTTATTGGCAATTTTTTTTCCAACATCCATTAAAGAATGAGCTCTTTTGTATTTTGTATTTGTGGACTCAAAACTGAAGTATAAATCATCATTCAAATTTTCACAACAAAATGTGATGCATTTCAAAATTTGATTAATACAGTAGTAACCATTGAAAATATTCAAACAATTTCCTTGAGTTGGTGAAATGTTTTGATCTATTTCATCCATAAATCTTACACATTTTGTTTCGACTAGATTATCTTAATTTAAAAATATGTTTTTTATATAAATTTTACTTATGAATTAAATAAAAATTAAATTTTTTACCTCTTTCTATTAAAGTATTACAGAGTACTTTTATTATTTCATTATATTCTATTTCATTTAAATTAAGGTAATCGTTAATAATATTAATTGGCATCTTTTTTTGCAAAATCTTAATAACCTGATCGAAAAAATAAACTTTATTGTGATATCTTTTTGAAAAAAATTTAAATTTTTATTTTTAAAAAAAATTCATAAACAATACTTATTTTGTTTAAGAAACCAATTGATGAATTCTAAATGAGTTTTAAAAAAATTTCCAACTTTTTCAAATAATATTTGCTTTTTACCATCGGAATTTAACAAATTCACCAATTTTTTTACCGATTTGATATCTTTCATTTTTGATATTCCACTAAACAAGAGAATTGGTTTAATGAAACAAAACTCTTTGACTGAAAAAATCGAGCTTAGAAAATCCAATTGATTTTTTGAAATTAATATAAGACATTCATCGATTAGTGATTTTATTAAGCAGCGTCTTTTTTCTGATATAAACAAAAACAGTATTTTCCATAAGTCATTTGATTTATTTTTAATGCTTAATGAATGCTTAATTAATGATAAAATCACAAAATTGTCATCACCAAAAATTTTAGAAGCCGTTGTCTGACGATCTAATTCATTGAATATTTTGATAAATATTTCTAAAAGAGTTAAATCCTGATTCGTTTTAAATAAAGCTAATTGTACTTTAGTAGTATATTTTTCTAGAGTTTCATATTTGTTTGTAAACGAATTTTTTAATTTTAAGCTCAGTTTTTTGAAAAAACTTTGAATAATAGCTGTTAATTCGTCTTTTTTATTGTTATTTTTTATCAATGAATTAAAATTATACACTAAAAGCAAATTTATTAGAGAAAATATCTTGGATATTGGCTCACTCGAAAATTGAATACACTTTTCTTCAAAATTGATTTGTAAACTGTCTAAACTAGTATTCAGTAACTGGAAGTGGTATTCAATCAAGTAATTTTCAATTACCGTATTTTTAATATCAAGCAAACTAATAATTTTTTCTGCTTTAAAAGCATCATATATCATCATGTTCTTAAAAAATTCTGTTGAAAATATCTTAATTTGAAATTCAGGATCAAAGTCATTAGTTCGGTCGAAGATTAACTTTTCGAATTCATCAAATATAGATTGGAATTGTTTGATCAAAAAATTATTGTTAACAATTTCACTGTAAATAGAATACAAAATAATTTTTAATTCTATTAGTTTTCTTAAATTGTCTTCAATGTGAAATTCGGAATTACTTTCCAAGATAGTTCGATTTAAAAGATAAGCTAAATAAAAAGGTGATTTTAAACAAACCGATCTGTGACTTTAATTAAAAATTGCTTAAAATAAGTTAAAATAAAATATATTTCTGGAAAACATACCAATAAATTTCTGGATTTTTTACAATTGATTCAAATATTTCATTGAAGTTAATGCATAATATTTTTTTATCTAGAAATAATTGCTTTAGGCATGTTTTTGTCAATTGCCACTGGCCAAAATTTACATTGTTACAAAAGAAATTAAATAATTTATTTGCTGATGTCTCTATCTCCTTTCCAAAACTATGGTTTAAATCTAAAATGTCCATTTTCCAACAAATACTTCTATCACAATTACTTCTATCTTATGATTTTATATTTACTTTATATTTTATATTTAGGTGAACATATAGCACTTTACATGAACTCTATTAGCGAAATTAAATTAACAAAATGATGATAGATTTCCACATTAGGCTATGTAAAGATATCAAAGATGAATTTTGTTGTTTCAATTAAAATAGATAAAGTTGAAAAATTGCTAGATATTTTATATTTCTCCAAAAACATCTTATTTATTTTCAATTTGAATTTTACTACATTTTATTTAAAATTATATAAAAATTGAACTTTGATTTTATTTATTTTGATTCTTTTTTTGAAAGAGTTTAAGATTGACAAAGATTAGGATTATATTTAAAAATCAACGAATCATTATAAAATCATTTATGCAGTATATTGCAGAAGATTAGAATTTTTTTTGTTAACATATAATTGTTTTGAAGTTTAGAAATATTTAAAGCTAAATATTTTAGATTACCGTTTTTGGCATCCATGTAAGACCAAAAATTCTCGATTGGATTGAGATCTAGTGAAAGGGCATACCATTGGAGGACCTCAATGTTCCTCAATTTTTTTTTTTAAATAAAAAAAATTTAATTTTAGATTATTTACTGATTAAATAATTCCCCTGGTTTATTTAAAAATAATATCACTAATTCAAAAACAGCGCTCGAACTTTCTTAAATATTTCTTAATATTATTTTCTTACAAATTTTAAGCGAAATTATGATAAAATTAATGTAACTTTAAATTATCAAAATTTATAAAACTATAAATGTATTTATGTAAGTAGATAGAGAGGAAATATACTTAAAACGAAAAGAAAATTGGTAAAAAAAACATGCGATAAAATAGTTTATTTACAAAAAAAATAGTAATATCAAGCAATTTAATTTTTTTTTAATTTTTCCATTTAATTTATGGATTAATAATAACAAAATCATTTTCAGTGTTATTTTGTTTTACGCTTTGTTTAGAATTTGGACTGATTTTGAAACTACTTGTTGAAGTACTACTTGTTGGAGTTGTAAAAGTATTTAAATTAGATTTATTGAAAACAAGCTGATGGGTTGTTCTACGAATCCAGTCATCTTTGAAAACATGTATTGTTAAATGTTGAACAATACCTGCCAGTTTATGCCAAACATGAGCTAAAACTAGTTGCTCATCAGCATCACGTCTGATTCTAACATGGAGACTTCCAGCTAAAATACCAAATGATATTGTCCAGAAATGCTCGTTCCTGAATTCCAAAACTCCATCTAAAGTACTTGCCTCTCTTAAAATTTTATCTAATTGTGTTAACAAATGACCAGGAGTAGTTTGTAATAAAATTTTTCCAGTAAAAACAGCAAATGGAGTCATAGTTCCTATTGTTGTTGCAGCTATAAAGAAAGCTGCATAAACATCTATCATTGGGCTAGATCCAAGCTGTATTAAGAGAGAAGAACAAGAAATAATTATAAAATTTATAAATCCAAGTAATAAGATGGGATGAACACGCGGTAACAAAAGCTTACTTAAGATAGGAAAAATTCGACATAATCTATTTAAAATTTGAGTTATGTAATAAAGATAATTTTTTAATAGAATAAAGATTTATACCTTTCACTAAGATCAAAAAAATGCTCTTGTAACCAGCTTGATGTAGACGAATTAACCAAATAGTCTAGTGAATCATTTTTGACAACAAGGATCAAAAAAGTGTGAAAAACAAATACAATAATTGAGGCTGGTATTAAAATTGAACTAAAAATAACTCTAAAAATTTAATTAAAACAAAACCAACCAAATTACATATGAACTTGTATTTCACCAAAAAGATGTTCAAATCTTAACGAATTAAAAATATAGTATACTGGAGGATTAAAAAAATTAGAAATACCCTTCTTTTAAGATAAAAAATGAACCAAGTATTGTCAAAATAGAACTTGAAAACAACATAAGAACTTCAAATCTTTTAAATCTAGTAACATGGTTAAAATTTTATTTAAAATATTTCAATTTGATCTTTAAGATTACCCAAATGTGAAAGATGTTTTTGTAAATTGTACCTTTGCCCAGCTGTTTAAGATTCCATTGCACAATCTTGAATTTAATTGAATTTGGTTAATTTTTTTGATTGTAACATAATATTACCCAAAAAAATCAAATATTATTAGGAATGAAAATGACGCTAAGGCTATTTAAATAAATTAAGAAAAAAAACTAAAATTTTTCATTAAATAAAAAATCTACCTATGCTATTTGATAAATAGGAGACATAGAGCAAAAAACAAGCTATCAAACAACTTAAAATACTCAAATAAAAGAAATTTTTTGCCTTAAAAATATAATAGTTTAAATAATTAAAATAATAAAGTTATTAACGAACTTTGAACTAAATTCATTTTTTAAAATTAATTAGACTCTTAATAATTTCCAACCTATAAAATATAAATTACTTACTTGTTTATTTTTTATTAGAAATCTAAGATATGTCATCGGAAATTAAAAATCACAAATAAGTTCAAGTAAAATTATAATTTAGTTATTTTTCATTTTAATTTTAGTATACTTTTTAAGAATATAGAACATATCAAAATATTCTTAAATAAATTCTAAATGTTAACTAAGACATATAGTAAAATTTATAATGCATGAAGAAAATTAATTTTAAAAAATTATTGTTTTTTCATATAATATTATAATAAACTCTAATTTTAAAATTATAAACAGTTTTTTAAATTTTGTAACGGATATTTTTTTTAAATATATCTAAATTTTTATATTTTAGAATTTCTATATAGATAAAATATATAAATGAAGATAACATTTTTCACCAAGTTTTTTTTTTATTAATATATTTCTATTAAGGACAATTTTAAAGGCTATTGTAAAGTTGTGAATTTCTGTATACAGAACAGTTTATTGACTACTTAATTTATTACTGTACGAATTACTTTTGTTGCCTAGATATTTTCTAAAACATATCAAAATTCTAAAAATATAAGGTCCAGCAAAATTTTTTGCGAACTTATATAGATTCTAGAATTTTCTCGATAAATCCTAGCCAACACATGATTAAACTTTTTTATGAATATAAAATTTTCTATTTGCTTATTTTTTTTTATTTTGTTAACTTTTAAAAAAAAAAAAAACTCTTTTATTAGAAAACGCACAATGTCATCGATTATGAAAGATAAGTTTGAAGAACTAAATATGACTCAAGATGAAATACATAGATTTACAGAAGCAATGAAAAAAGAAGAATTTCGTAAACTTTTAATCGAATATGCTCAAGAGATATCAGATCCTAAAAATCGAGAGATTTATGAGCAGGAAATTGTTAAGCTTGAACAAGAACGAGGTATGGATGCGATTTTTGTTTATCCGGAGCCTGGCTATTGCATTTTTACCTGTCAAGATAATAAAAAAAAATGCTTTATCAATATTTGCAAAAATTCAAACATCCAAAAACCATCAGCAAAGCGAGATTTCAACAACAATAAAGAAGGTCTCTATTGGAACATACCACATTCTTGTTCGTCAGCAAGGGAAGACTTTGATAAATCTACCAATGAAACATGTGCAGTTTATGATGTCGTTTTTCACCCGGATACTTATAGAATGGGAGAGACCAGCCAGCGCTTCAATGAATTATTGAAGGATTCCGCAATGGATACAATAGAAAAAAATTTTCAAGTCAAGCTCGATAAGGCTAATTCCAAAATATTAACAAATTTAAATTTTAAAGGCAAGCCTACTGCTAGTATGATAAGAAGGCCTAAAAATGGCCAAGACTTAATTAAAGCAGAGGAAATAAGATCCGATCAAAATCCAATTGAAAAAATAGTCGATGACCTAAAAGTTGAATATTTAAAGGATCAAACACAAAAAACTAATAAAAATCAATTAGTCGACCAAGTTGATTCAATTAAATATATTAAACCAATTTATAAAATAGTTTATTCAGGTCAAACAGACATTCAAGATTGTGTAATGATTTCAAAAAAGATCGTAGAAAATACTCGTCCCAAAGAGATCAAACTTACAATTGAACTTCCTCTATGTAAATCGAGTGCAGATATTACCTTGGATATTTTTGAGAAACGTCTTTATCTAGAATCAAAAAGTCATTTTTATAAACTTGATTTAAATTTGGCTTATCCAGTAAATGAAAAAGAAGCTAAAGCAAAATTTGATAAATCAAAGAAAAATCTCAACGTCATTTTACCCGTTATTTCGTTTACTTCCTTAATTGATGATAAATACGATGAATTGAATGAAGAAAAATTTGAAAACGCCCCTTCACCTTGTCAACTTCCTACATCATTATCTACATCGAAAGAAACCGAAAATGTAATTATTCAAGATGTCAAATATTTGATGCCCTCAAATTATAAAATCGTCCAGTATGATGATTTGTTAAAAATATCTATTTATGAAGATAACTATAATAAGGATTCTATAAAAATTCAAGCAATTAACAAAAATACTTTAGTTTTAAATTTTGAATGCACCAGTCAATCTGGAAATTATATAACTTATTACAGAGCTTATTTCAATTTCTATCAAAAAGACGATGCTTATTCATTTGGATTTTCTAATTTTGAACAATTTCTAAATAGTATTAAAATTACACCTTTGAAAAATATATTTGAGGTTGATATTCCAAATAATAATGACGATCATGATGCATCGCTTACTTGTTTAATTAGTTCGGAAACAGTAGAATACAACAAAACTAATGATGCGAATTCCAAGCCATTTGATATCTACGAAGTGAAAAAAGAGGTAAATAAAAAGGAAGCATCCAATCTAGAAAGTAATTTACCAACTTCGCAATGTAAAAAAGAATTTATTGAAAGTTTTTCGAGAAATTTGGAACAAACAGATTCAGACGATGAGGATGACTTAACAGAAATAAGCGAAGAGAAAAAAAACAACTTGACAGATTTTAATATCTCAACTGATAGACAGGATGAAAATTGTTGCTCAAATTCGTCAATCAATAGCACTGGTTTAAAAAGCATTCTTAAGAAAAATCGGTCAATTTCAGAAGGCGAGGGAAGCGTTAGAAGTAGCATAGAATCAAACAGTAATGAGGGAAGTCAGGAATTATGCTCGATAAAAAAGTCTGTTTCATTTAGTAAGCAAGTAGTTCGAAATATTTTCAAACCAGGATCTACAATAACTGGAATGAAAAAACCAAATAGTTCGAAAAACAGAAAAAAAAACCAAAAAAGAAATAGAACACTTTCTGATCCTTGCCATTCGAATGATCAAATGTCTAATGATTTAATTCAGCATCAAGTGATATTTCGACAAAGAGGTTTTTCGGAATCAAGTGACGATTTAATCAATTCTAGCGAATGTATTTCAGAATTGGAAATACCATCAAATAATCACACTAAACGAAACAAAAAATCTAAAAAAAAAAATTCAATAAAAAATGAAGAAAAAATTGTAGAAAAAAACGAATTCAATTTGGAAAAAATGATTGAATTGAAAAATAATGGCGGCATAGATGCTAATAAGGAATTTGGTCAAAAAACGGGTTGTGCTTTCAAATTAAAAAATAAAATTGTTGATGAGTTAGACTAATTCAAAATTTGAAAAATTTTTAGGTGTGTAGAAATGCGATTGTTTTAATTAAAGAATTTGACTTTATTTATTGTATAATAACATTATGTCTCTTAAAAAATAAAATGAAGCAGAATTTGTCTTTTGTAAAATTCCTAGAATATGTAGTTTTTCGTTTTAAAAACCAGTTCAACTTTACCTGAGCCTTTTGAAAATTTAACGAATATGCTGAATTTCATACTTAGCAAGCGTAATGTCCTAATCTATGATCAATCGGTGTTAAATTGTTATCAGCAAAGCTTGATTTTTTTTGGATAAAGATATGAATAAAGAAAAATTTAATTTTTTTAAATTCAGAATTTAAATTTATGGGAAAACTGAATCAATTTTTTCAAACGAATTGAATTTTATGAATCATACATATTTATCGATGGTTGTAGAATCGATCTCTTCATATATTAAATCGATGAAGAACTAAAACGAATTAAAAAAACAAGCTTCTAGTTAAAAGAAACTAAGCTATTATTATATTTGAATAAGTCGAAAATAATTTGAATAGATAATATAATTAGTCTAATTGAATTGAAATTGAACAACTTAGCTGATTTTTTTTTAGTTTATTGAAAATATAAGTTGGAGATAGTCTTCTGGTTTATTCGAGTGGCTTTTGTCTTTGTTTAAATAAAACTATTGCTTGAAATTTAATTTTAAAAAATTTAAACGGTTAATGATTTAAAAAGTCAATAAATTTTATATTTGCATATTAGTTTATTTTATTTTCAGTTAGTTTTTCTTTATAGAACAACTTAATTGAGAAATTTCATTAAATAAAACTTTCAAAATTTTTAAAATATTTTCTTGAATTAGGGATTGACAATGAATTGAACTAAAAATTACCAACACCATTTTCAATTCATCAAAATTATTTGATAAAGCGAAGATTGCCACGATTTCAAAAATTTAACTAGTTAAATGTTTGATTGAAAGGAATCAAACATTATCATAAATCAAAATTTTCTATATCATCATGGCCAAAATCCCTATTTTCATCTTTTAAATCATTATTGTCATACTTTTAGTAAACAAACGGGTGATTTATATTGTTTTTGATGGTTTACTGTTTAAAAAAAACAGAAAATGATAAGAGACTTTTATCAGTTTAGTTAATTGAATAAATAAAAAAAATATATAAATATTTTTTACAAACTTTTTTTTATTTTTTCTAATTTTGAAAAAAAAAGAAATCCATGATTTAAGCCTTTTTCCAATTAAATAATAAAAAAAAATTGAAGCAAGACTTGTCAACATATAATTTCATTTTCGAATTTTAAGGTTTATTTAAATTCGTCGTCGTTAAAAAAACGAACATTTAATTTTTCAAATTGAATTAGTTTTATATTTATTTTATTTAATTTTGAAATTATTTTTTTTTATAAATTTTAACCTATGAGGTCTATTTACAAGTTTTTTTGTTAGTTATGTAACATTAAATGGAAAATAAAAAATCTAACTTAATAATCTAAAGATAGTTAGACTGATATTTTTGTTGATAAATTTTTCCAAACAACGAAAAAGACTTTAGACGTTAGGTTTTTGATAAAAGAAATCAAATTCTAAAAAATTAATAAATAAATATTTTTTTGAATTTTTTGAATTTTCAAGATTTTCTTTAAATAAAAAAATCCTGAATTGAAATTTACTCCTCTAGATTTTCAAATTACATTAGGATGCATTGAAGTAATTCGTTGAAGTTCAATTTGTTTTAAAAATACATTTATTCAATTAATTTAAAAATATCAATTTTGAAAAAAATTTTTTCTTGATTGAATTTTATTTTGAATTCTAAAATAGTGAAATTAAGATTAAGAAAAATAAATTTAAATCTTATTGATTAAGTTTTATATTTATATGAAATTTTTTTTAAATCTCTATTTAATAGCTTGATTTATGAAGAAATTTTTGAATGGTATAACTCGGTTTGAAAAAGTTAATCCAATTGTTCTTGCTGCTACAATTGGTGTTTTTAAAAGATTGTTATAATTATCGTCAGTATAAAGTCTGTTCAAAGAATCGATTCCGATCATTTTAGAAATTGCTTGCTTTTGTCTTCTAGATTCATAATCTTTTAAGAAACTCCAAGACCCAATTTCATTACCACTTAAAATGTTATGTTTTAAGCATTCTTTTAAGCAAATAACATCACCAAATCCCATATTAACACCTTGTCCAGCAAGTGGATGAATTTTATGAATTGAATCTCTTAAAATTTCATCAAATAATTAAATTATTTTTTAAAATAAACTTAATTCATTACCCAATTAATGCCAATCTTTTAGAAACGTAATTGTTTGAATGTATAAAAGACAAAGGGAAAAATGATCTTGGTCCAGATGAAATAATTTTTGGTGGTAGAATTCTAACTAATTTTTCACTACTTGTAAAAAAATTATCTCCTCTTGGAATTGCTAATAACAAAATAAATTTGGAATAGAAACTACTTACTTTTGAGACAGGTAAAAAGGAATATATCAAAATATGAAAAAAACATAATAAAAGTTTTAAGGTTAGAATAAGTTTTAAATTAAAATAAAGTAATAAACCAGGAAAGTTTTTTTTTTAAGCTCAAAATTAAAAGTAAACATATTCTTTATCCATAGAATAAAAACATGAATTATAACAATAATCGAATCAAAAACATTACTTTTTTATTGTCATTTGATAAATATTGTCATGCAACGAAAAAGAAAAAAATAATTTTTTAATTATGTTATTCAATTTAAAATATTTTAATCCAAAGCATGTGGTTTCAAACTAATTTCTTATAAATACTGCAGACTTATTAAATAAAGACAAAAAAAAATTTCCTTCATGTTATTTTTATTCTTATTTCTTTTATTTATAAACTACATAACCCATGATGTGTTTTCTGATATTATAATAATTGGTGAATAATAAAGTAAAAATAATATTAATATAATCGTCAAAATTAGTTCCTGGTTCAGTAATTAAATTCACGAACTAAAACAAAGTCTAATTGTTGCGTCATCTTAATCACTTAAATTTTTTAAATTTATGTTTTTTGCATTTTTTATGTTTTTTTACCCACCCATTAATTTTAAATTAACTTACCATTTCTTAAAAAATCTATCCCAGTTTGCAATAAACTTTCAATACTCGATCCAAATTCATTTTTAAAATCTTCACTAACCTTTTTTAAATTATTAAAAATTATAAATAATCGATGAATTTAAATTAATTACAAAAGCTTGATTGACTTTATGAACAAATTCTTCATCACTCAATTCTAACAAGTTTTTAGCCATTTTAGTTTTGCTTGACCAAACCAAACATGAATATTCATCATTTAACTAATTAAAAAGTAAAGAAAACTTTTCTATTATTTAAAATAGAAAATTAAAAATAATTAAAATACGAAAAATGCTTCCCTAGTAAGACAAAATCAATTATACTTGCCGGAAGCAAAGCTATAGGTCCAGTTGATAAAAAACGCTGCCACGCTGTAAAATTTTGAGTTTTCTAAAATTTAGAGAAGTTATCAAATATAATTCAGTACATTTAAAATTACATTTGACAACTTCATTGTTGCAACAATTGCTATTTGATCATAATTCCATTTAATAGTATCAATATTTGCTTTCTTTCTAATCAATGAATCACTACCATCAGAGCCTTCGTTGAATATTTATTAAACAATTAGAAAAACGCTTAATTTAGAATACCAATTAACAATTTAGCTGTGATATTAAGGTTATTTTTCAACTCTATGTCAATTGCTTGATCTGTTTGAGTAAAATCTTTGATTTCATTCGAATAAAAGACCTTTAAATTTTCACAATTAGACAATTTTCTTTTCAAACTAGCCAAAATTAGTTCATTTTCGACAATCCAGGCTAAATTCTGCTCATTTTCACTATTGAATGAAATAAAAGCATCTGAGCTTCCATCCCATACCTAAAAATCAAATTTAAAACACGGAATTAAATATAAATTAGAAAAAATACATGCATGCAATGAACTTCACCGAATCTGTTTTGTTGGATAAAATCCCACGAGTCAATGCCTAAAAATTTTAATACTAATTTAATATATTTGTAACTTTTAAGTTTCAAATCAACTTTTAAGCAGATTAATTGATGTTGTATTAAGGGCACAGACTTGATTTTGATGAATTTCCGAGCTTTTAAAATTCTTCTTTTCAGAACCTGTATCAATCAAAGCAATTTTCAAATTTTTAAAAATATTATCTTGGCTAAGGATTGCCGCCATGGCATTTCCGACCATTCCACCTCCTGCCACAACAATATCATAATATTCCTTTTTCTGCGGAAAAGAATGTTCAAAGTCAATATTGGATGAACTAAAAAAAATTCGGGAATTCAATACAGAATAATGAATGCCCTTGCTACAAATTTTTGTTTTCAGTTTCAACATAATAATAATTTTAAACAATCTAATTTTCTGATCATCAGTTTTTATTCTAAATAATATAAAATAAAAAAAATATAATTTAATACATTTTTATGTGTATTGATAAATTTCTGTAAGTTTAAACGAAATTGGAAATAAATTTTTAAGAATACAACATAATTTATTTAAGATTTTTTTATAGATGTTTTTTTTTAGACTCTCCACCAATTCAATAAACCCAAGCCTGGCTCATTTATCGATCCAATAATCATATATGGGCATTTTATTTCATCTTTATTCTGTACTACACTGCTAATAGACAAATTGTTTATATCACTTTTTTTGGGTGGACCAATTGGAGTTGTATCTAAAAAAGATTCGCTGACAACTCTAAATCTTATCTCTTCGCCAATATCAATATAAAGATCGTGAACCGAATCACCAGTATCGTACTGCCAAATAAATAACTGCTCTTTTTCATCAAACCTAAAAGGTTTTTGTAAGTTAGCAGAAGGCACAAATATGTCGTCAAAAAAAGACAGGCTGATATATATTCCCTCTCTGCTTGAACTTTTAACCTTTCCTTAGTAAAATATATTTATAAAAAAATTATAAAAAAAATGAGCATACCCACTAAAATTTCATCAATAAGGGGTCTGAATATAACGTATCTAAAAAGAACTTTGGTGTGTGATGAGCCATCTCCCGGCAAAACCGTACTATTGAAGATTTCTTTTATGTCAAACAAGGCAACACAAAGACCTAGTTGAAAAATAACTTTGTTAGCAAATTTTTTATTTAGCTCGTCTTCAATCACATTTAGTAAATCCTGTTCAAAATACCAAGGTTTAACATGAACAACATCTTTCATTTCTGTCAACATATACATTATTTTTCTAAATTTAACACAATTAAAATAAAGTTTACAATAATAAAGACAGCATCTTTTAAATGCTGAAAGAAATTGTTTTTTTTTTTAAATAATTTGTTGAATTTTTTATTTAGATATTAAAAAAAAATTTAATAAATATTAAGTTAACTTTGTAATTAATTTTCAATATTTAACATAGAAACACCAATAAATATTATCTCAAAGCTCTTTTAACCAAATAAACTTGTTTATTTGCAATTGTCATCATAAAAACATATTGATTCGGTACAACAACTGTAAAATTTATATTAACCAATATATACAAAAACTAATTAAAATACTACTCGAAATTCTTTTAAAAAAATCATTAGTATCTGGATTTACTGGTACTTTAACAGCTGTATAAGCAATTCTCAAGACCAAGTTCGCTATTTGTTCATTATTTTCCAAGTCACCCCAACTCTTAAGCAATCAAAAAAAAGCTATTTTCTATTTTTGATAAAAAATCAAATTACGGAAGTTATTTGATTGTCTGTAAGAACCAAATATCCTAGAACGTTTGGTATTTGCTCCAAATTAGGTGTTTTGTCACTCATCTTTTTTAATTTTTTGTTTCATTTAATTTTTAACTTCATGTTTCAAGTTTGCTTGTTTATGAGCAACAATTTAATTGAAAAATTTAACAAATTTTGAAACTAAGATCAGAAAATTAAAGTGCATAATTTTTGAAATAATACAAAGAAATATGTTTAATTTTAATAGTTTTATTAATCCCTTTATTTTTTAATATTGATTACAGTACTTTTTTTAGCGTTTTTTTCTCAAATCTTCACTTGCTTGATCATATTTTGGATCAGTTAGATTAAGCATTAAGGATTGTGTGTTCAAGAATGCTCGATTATTGCTTTTAGCAACCTTAAAAAAATATAAATATTTAATTATTTACTTAAATAAGTAATTACAGTTTCAGCAATTCGTTGAGATGCTTTAAGTTTTCTTAATTTTAGATAACCTGGATTGCTTGCGATGGATGCACCTATAAGTTTGGCAGCTTCAGCTTCTCCCTCAGCTTGAAGAATTTTTTGTTGACGTTCTTGTTTTGCACGTTCAACAAGAAAAACTGCTCTCTGTGCTTCCTGTTGAGCAACTTGTTTTGATTCTACGGCTGCTGAATATTGGGGACTAAAGCTCAATTCTGTGATTGAGACATCATCAAGAATAATATCAAAATCTTTAGCTCTTTGAATCAACTCATTACGTATTAAAATTGAAACCTGTTGACGTTGAGTTATCAACTGGCTAGCATTGAATTTTGCGACCACACTTTTTAATACTTCATTACAAATTGAAGGTAAAACTCTTTCGTCGAAATCTAGACCTAATTGTTGATACAACTGCGGCAATCGTGATTGCTCAGGACGTGACAATACTCTAAGAGCTATGTTCACCATTTGTAAATCTTTGCTTCCAGTTGGCGATCTGATTAGCCTAGGTTTTGCTCTAATATCATAAATAATTGGATATTGAAACCATGGTATTCGAAAATGTAATCCTTCAGAATAAATAGTATTTGGTTCAACTCCACCAATTCTGTTGAAAATAATTGCTCTATGACCACCCTCAACTAAAATAAACTTTTTTTATAGAATATTTTGAAATGCAACTTGATACTAACCAGTAAATATAGATTGAGAACCGGTGTAAAATAGAGCACCAGCAGCAATAAGCAAGCTAGATCCAGCACCTAGACCCTTTGAGCCTCTTGAAAAGCGAGAGATAAATTCGTTTAGCTTTTGAGCCATTTTTTTTAAAAATTATTAATCAGTTTTAAAATAAATTTATTAACTATATGTTTAATTTTTCTTTAAGTTTGTTAAAGCATGTAATATTTCATAAAATTTTATATTTAATATTTCTAAGTTTTTTTGTATGCATACGTTAGATTAAAAACATCAAAGCAAAATTTTATTTTCATTTAGGCAGAGTTTTGTTCATTTCTTTTTTTATTTTAAATTAGATTTTTAAATATATTAGATATTTAAAATAATTTAGTCTTAATTTAAAAAAAAATTCAATTTTTCAATTATTTTTTATAAAAAAAGTTAATAAATTATTGCTAAAATTGATTAAATTTTTACTGAAAATTTTTAGTTCAAAACAATATCTTTTCTACAATCCAGAATTTTTAAAATCAAAATATTTTAACTCATTTTATTGTTCAAGTTTTAATATTTTTTTTATCATATATATAATTTAGCTTTATCCCAAAAATTAATTTTTTTTGTTTTATTAATCATTTTGATATTTCAATTCACTATTTTTTAAAATTAATTGTAATAAAAACCAACAACCCATTATTTTAATCAATATTCTTGAAATATCGGCTTTTTCAAATATTTATTCTCAAGCATATTTGATGACCTAGTTGATTTTACTTTATTAAACGATCTTAATGCATTAAGTTTCTCAACCACTTAAGTATTCAATATAAATTATCAAGTTATTTTGAAAAAACTTTATTTTTAAAATGACGAAAAATTTCTTAGAAGAAAATTTTAAAATTTTAGACGATTCTGTTTGCTCAAATGATACCGGAATAGAAACTTGGTCATATCTTGAATCTTTTGTTTTAAGCGATTCAGATCTTACCAAAAAAAAAGCTGCAAGTAATTAATTTTTTATTATTAACTTAACTTATTCAATTAATTAATTTTTTTATATAAAATTAAGAGTATGACCCATTTAACGATTTCATTTTAATGAAAAATTGTATTAAAGCTAAAAACTTTGGAAAAAAATTCAGTGAAAATCATGATTTTAAGCTTAATCATTTTAGAAAAGAAATGCTGGATAAAGTATCAATATTAAGGTTAGTAATTTTTTATTTAATTTTTTTAGCCGAAATATATCGAAAGATAAATCATTGAATAAGAAAACTCAAGTTTTTGTATCATTCTTTAAAATATAAAAATATACAATTACAATCGAATTACATAATTATTTCTAAATATAGAAGTATTAGAAATGCATTTTAAATAGCATCTATAAAACTTAACATCTTAGAACATCTAAGAAGTATTTTTCTAAAAAAAAAATTATCTAAATAAAATCTTAAGATTAATATGATTTATAATGGTACTAGTTTTGAATTTGATATTTCCTAAAAATATAGATTTTTTTTTTACTTTTGGGATTTTTGTTTGAGGGTAATAATTTTTATTTCTTTTTTCCTTTTACTTTTCCTTATAAGAGGTTAAATCAATTAAAAAATCAATAAGTAAATAAACTTAGCAAATTAAATATAAATTATATTAATAAAATATATTTAAGTCTAGTTAGTTTTTCTTGTTGTGACATTCTAACAAGAATTGTGAATGCTTTGTTGCAGTCTGGTGCTGAAGCAGCTATTGAATTAATGTAAAACAACCTTGAAGACTTCCGTTGATGTACATTTTACAAGACTATCAGACTGCTTATCCCGACAAAATGATAATAATTTTACATTTGTACATTTTCATATTTTTAGATTTTTTGTGCATTTTTTTTATTACATCGTGGCACCAATTTGTCCCTTAATATCGCTTCCTTCTCTTTTGATATAAAAAAAATTAATTAGTTTAGCATTTTCTAACCATTTGCTAATTTCTAAAGTAAAGTCTTCTCTTGCTAGCCTTTAACTTTTTTTCGTTAACCCCATCTTCAGAAATTACTTTTCATAACCCATGCGTTCCTAAGTTAAGATTTAGAAGATTCATAGAATTTCTTGTTTTTTTTTAGTTTATGTAAAAGTTTCAAAAAATGTTAGTAATTTTTTTTTACTTTTCTTGCGAAGACATATTCCATTTTGATCCTGTGCTCTATAACATATCACATATAATATTTGTAGCAATTATAATTATTTTTTATTCAGTAAAATAATTGATTATATTTATTAACAACATAGAAAAAAATCAGCTTATTTATAATCCTTTTCACAAACTAGGGTTTAGATATTCAAAAACTAAAAATTAATATTTTTGATAAACTGATTTTTTAAATAATCGTTATTATAAATATTTTTTTATTGATTATCCAATTTTTTTCAAATAAAGCAATTAATTTTTAGCTTTTTAAAAATAAAAAACTTAAAAAATATACAATATATAACTATGGAATATTTTTTTTGCTAGATTTAAACGGTAAACAATTTTCGATGAAAAATTTTTATTAAATATTTGGGTGTAGCTTATTTATACCGCTTTGCTTTCTAACACTTTTTTCTTTTGTAACATTATGTAATACAGAAGTTTTGGTAAAATTTTAATCCAAATTTTACATTAATTAATTGAAAATGCTTAAAATGGAGATGTTGAATTATGTTGACTTATAGAATTGTTTGAGTGAATTATAGTATTGTTACCAAGTGATTAAGTAATAAAATTTTACATAATTATTAGACACATTTGATTTAAAATTAACCATAAAATTTATAATAAGTGAAAATTGTTTAATAATTCTTTATTGTCAAAATTTCAAAATAACCTATTTATATATTTTAAATTGAATGTTTATGAAATATCAATTAATTGGATTATTTTGAAAAATTTAAAAAAAGTTAAAAATGGAAAACATTTCAATACATGAAAGAAATGAATCTGATAATGAAATATTTTTCCGAGATTTTCAGGAACTTATCGATTCAAAAATAATAGAAAACAATATAAATCTTCCAGATTTTAATTCAGATACTTCATCAACGAAATTTGATCAAACAATAATAATTGGAAACAAAGATTGTTTGAAAAAATATAAAAAAACGAAATCAAACGATTTTAAGATTCAAAATGGAATGAAAATTCAAAAAAAAATATTTAAAAAATCAATTTTATCCGGAAAAAAAATTAACTGGAGTTATTTAATCCATTCTGGTTTAATAAGAATATTCAGTAGATTTTTTGCAAAACTCATCAACTCATCAAAAAAGTATGGAATCATTATATACTATAAATCTTTTAAAAGAGTTATATTTCCTTCTATAAACATTAATAATGTTTTAAAGGAAATAGCGAAGAAAAAGATAAAAAGAAACATGTATATTGTTAGTAAAAGACTTAACTGTAAAAAAATATTTATTCAAAAGCATAAAAAAAAAATATTAAAATATTCAACAAAAAATACTCAATCAAATGGAATCAATTCAAAATTTTGTAGTCCAAAAAGTGTTTTAGGAAATCAGTGTAAATATGTTGAAATTCCTAATATTGAAGATCCAATTTTATTTATTGATAATATTTTCGATCAGCTTTTTACAAATAAAAACGAATTTAATAACGAAAATTTCATATATCAGTTTGATAAAAAATCACTATTAGATAACTTTTTAAAAGATCCAAAATCAATATTGACCGAGTTAAAAAATAAATCAGATTTTATTACTGATAATAAATTAAGTAAAATTTTGACTAATCAAAAAGAGGGAAAAGATACTCAGAAAATAAGTTCAAATATTCCTAGAAATTCTAATAACATTAAGACTGTGATTTTATTCAATTTAGATATCTACTTAAAATTTTTTAATTCTATTAGATCACTATTATTAACTAAAAATCTTATAATTGTCCCATTATTTCTTATTTTTATAAATACTAGATTTAAAAATTTTCAGCTTAATCTCTCTTTCTCTTCTAAAACCTTATTTTCAAGTTCTTCATCGTTTTTGACTTCAAATTTTTTAAATCTCAATAAATCATATGAATTAAGTCAATTATTTAAATACAATTATTAATTTTTTTATATTGTAAAAATCATCAAAAAAAAAACACACACTCAATTGAATGGAGAAGTGAACTACCCCGGCAAAATTATTTTTTCATATTTGTTTTTCATTTTCTTAATTTTGTTCTCAATAAAGTAAAATTAATTATTTTTTTTATTTTCAAAATTTTTTCTAAATATTTTACAAGAAAAATTTTTAAAAAGGGTAATGTTAAATTCAAATACAAGCAAAACAAGAATAGGAAATAAAAAATCAATTAGATATTTTAATTGATTTTTGATTTGGTTTCCTTAAAAAAAGAAAGTAAAAATTTTATTTTAGTAAATTTTAATTAGTCAAAAAAGGAAGGATTTTCTGTATTATTTGCATTTGAATTTCAGAATACCTTAAAAAAATAAAAAAATTTCAATCTAAATCAAAAATTCGTATCTTATAATTTTTTTAAATAAGATATGTTTTGGTTCGGTTATTTTGAAATTTAAAAATAAATGTTTTAAAATAATTTTATCTAAATTATTGAATTTTCAGTTTGTTTCTGGTTTTTAGTAAACATATTTTAAAAATCATATGTAATAATTTTGATTCGAGTATTTAATTTCCTACTTTTTTAATAATCAAACTTTTAAAATAAAAAATTATTTTGATCCCTCCTTTTATTTAAAGTATAAATTAAAAAAAAACTTTATTGATATAAATACCTTCTTATCAATAAAAATTAGCATTTTTATTCTAAAAATTTAGAATTAACATCGCAAAATTGTTTAAATCCATAGATATTTTTAAAGAATCTATTTATTTAAATTTTATTATTTTCATATTTAAATTAATTAGTAATATGAGTGTATTTGTATTCACCAGGACCTAAAAGCTTGTTTAAAGCACCACGATTAAAATTATTCTAAATGTAACTATTAGAAATTTGAATTTTAGTTTGATCATTTACTTTTTCCGATTCTTTCAAACTAATTAGGGTCAAAAATATATATTTTAAAATGGTTTATAACTTAGAATATTTGGGATGAAACATGCGATTCTGTGAGATATATTTTATTACTTAATTTTAAGCTTTTCAGATGATTTTTAGAAATTTAAGTATCTGGTTTCTATATTTTACCTAAAAAAAATTATTTTTAATAAAAAAATTTCAAGCATTTCATTAATTAATTTTGAACTGAAAAAATATTATTTTCAGTATTCTTCAAGTAAATTAAATTTATTTGCAAATTTTGCTAGAGCATTCAATTTTAATCATAATTTTGTTATCACAAAACTTTCAACTTGACCAAATTTCACATTTATTTTATTGTAATTGCTTAATTTAATAAAATTAGAGCAGAATTAGTTTCATAGTTGAAAAATATAAACAAAAATCTAGTTTTGCAAACGAAAAGTTGCTATGGAATTAATACAAAAAGATTAAAAAACAAATAAATTAGGATTTATCATGAATAATTATTTGACACAAAAATAACATGATGAATTAATTAATGCTTTTAAATAACTAGTCATCGTTAATTGCTGACCAGACCTAAATTTACAAAAATAAAAATACAGAATAACAATCAAATACAATAAAAACAATGAAAAAATTGTTAAAAATTTTCTTAACCATCAAAATCTATCAAATTTTTTCTTTTATTAAAGAGATCAAGTAGAACTAAATCAATCATCGATAAAACTAAAGAAAAAAAGAATCGAAAATCAACTAAGCGATCAATCTGTTTTAAAAAGCTTTCAAAAATTAGCTAATCTGGGAATAAAAACAAAAAAATCAGCAAATATTAATTTATTTAATCAAGTAATTTTTAAGTTTATAAAAAATTTTGACAGCAATTAGCCTCTTCCATGAACGATTTTTTTGATTAATTAAAATTCAAAAACCTAAAAAAAAATTTGAATTTTTATTTTTATAAATATAATAACTAAAAAAATTAATCAAAACTCAAATTTTGAAATTTTAGATTGTCTGTGATGAATATTTAAAGAAAAAACAAAGAATCGGTCACTATTTATATCTAGATTCAGCTGGTTTAGAAAAAATAGATTATTCATTGCCAAAGTTTGTATTTTGTTTATTAATTTAATTGGGTTTTAATACTGATTTTAAATTTCAAGTCACTTAAATAACGCTTATTTTTTACTACTTTAAATATATTTTCCAAAAAATTTTTGAATTTCTCGTAGAGATCAATTATAAAGAAAATAAGAAAAAAATAGAACTTAATTTTAGTTCATTTTCAATACCCAATTTTAATTTTCAAAAACCCTAGAGTCATTAGAATTAATCTAAAACACAAGACAATAAATATTTCCCATAAAACAAATTCTGATTAATTCAATTTCTTTATATTAGTTAGCCAAAAGCAAAGTAATGACAATGATTTAAAAGAGTATTAAACCAAACTACATCAAGTGGCTATTAAATGAATAATTTTATTCAATATTTTATTTTTATTTTTCTTGTCCGAAAACCTTAAAAGAAACTACTTCTTTTCTTATAATAGCAATGATTTCTATTTAGCAAAGCTTATAGGCATTTATTGGTATTTGAATACTTTGATTTGTACAAAGGAAAAAAGCCCCACTAAGTCGCATCTTTTACATAACCATAAGGTTTGTTTTTTAACTTAGTTTGCCGCTAAATAGTTTTGGTGAAAAAATTTTAAATGGTTTTATTAATATAAATCTAGTGGACAAATAAGAATTATAACAAAAAAATTTATCAAATTTTTTACGAGTCAACAAAATTCAAAGATTTTATTTAAAATAACATAAATATTTGAATTCATTGTTCTTATATACAAGAAACAAAAACTCTTGAATTTCTCTTTTAATTTGAATTAATTAAAGTTAGACGTACAAAAAGTCAGACTTTTGATTAGTTTAATAGAAAACAATAAAAGAATGTCTGGTTCCTTTCGAATAAATTTTAATAGTCAATATTCATCAGATATTGAATCTAGGTGGTCAAGTAAAGAAGATTTTGTTTCAAAAAATATATGTAACGAAATCGAAGAATGTAAAAATTACATTTTGAATCAAAAAGAGCTATTAAGGAAAATACATCAGCAGCAAAAAAAATTAAAAACATATCGTAGAAATAATAGCTTGAATAATTTGTGCATAAAAAAAGCAAATTTATCTTTTTCACCTGAAATTCAGAATAGACTTAAAAAATATCAGTATTACTTTTTCTGTCAAATTTTAAGTTTTATTTTTACAATTTTTTAAAAGGATTGAGTTTCAAAAGGCAAGAACAAAAAAAGAATTCTCAGATAATGAAATTGATTTCATAGAAAATCATCTAGTAATGAAAAGGAATTATCCTGAATTGTATTCACTTAATATTGATTCCAATTCAAATATCTCATTTGAAAATAATAAAAATATGGACAATGATGATTTGGTAAAAATAACGAATGAAAGAGATTTCTATCAACAAAAATTAAATCTGGAATTATTGCAGCGTGATATTGAAAACAAAGAATTACAAAATCAACTGACTAAAAATCAAGAAGAATTGCTAAACGAAAAGAAATCTTCAAAGGATAAAATTAGTAAAATAGAAGAGGTCAGTTTAAATTAAACTATTTAACTTGAATTGAATTTCGATAAAATTTGTCTCTAGTTACAATTTACGTTTAATTTAGAATAGAAATTATTTTTCAATTTAATTAGGGTCAGCTAAAAATAATTAAAACAATTTTTGAAAGGATTTAAAACAAACCAAGTATCAATTGGAAAAAACAACATCAGAAAAAGAGGAGTTTTCATGTAAAATAATGAATCTGGAGAAAAAAATTTCTTCGTTACAATTTGAAATTTCACGGAAAGTATGCTAGATTAAAAATAAAAAAATAAGACTTATTTTCAATTAAATAATATTAGGAAAGTTGTGGCAAAGAATTCATGGAAAATACGGAGAGACATTTGACAAGTCTTTGCCAAACTCTTACAGTTCAACTTGACGATGCAAAATATCAGCTAAAAATTGCAGAAGAAAAAGTAAAACGATCAGAAGCTGAACTTAATTCAAAGAATGAAAAAATTGACTGCTATTCGTATACTTCATAAAATATATATTTTTTGTTTTTAGTTAATTCTAAATTTAATAAGAAACCAAATTGAAAATCTAAAAAAGGAAATTGAACAAAAATCAGATTCATATCAAAAAATGAAACGAACCTACGAAGAACAGCTAAACTGTCAGTTGATTAAAGAAAAGGTAACGTGAGTCTTGGTTTTTAGTTATACTATTAGTTGAACTATTAGTTAAAAAAAATTTTAGGAAATGTATGAAATTAAAGAGCGAATAACGAAAGAAAAAGACTATGAAATATCGGATCTTAAAATTCAATTAGCTGATGCCTTAAATTACAAAATTAATAACCAAGAAATTCAAGACGCACTTATTGATGACTTCAAGCGCACTATAACTGTATATTATCTTTTTTTAAATGATTTTATTTTAAAAGATGAGAAAAAAATTATATTATCAAATTAAATAATTTGTGCTTTTATTTAAAACTTTTTATTTTTTAAAATATTTAAAGTAATTCTCAATTCTAGTAATTTTTTTCTTGTTTTTTGGTCAGTTTTAATTATAATTATGACTTATGAGAGAATATTAGCAAAAATTTTTAAAATCTACTGGCTAATTATTATGTTTTTATTTACTTTCTCTTTTAGCTTAACGAAAATAGATTCTTACTTTTAGAGGCTAAAATATTTTAAAATAAAATCAAAATTTAAAATTTAAAATATGGTTGAGATTTTTTGAAAAATTATTTTTAGAAACAGGATGAAGAAATCAGAGCATGTAAAGAATCACTTAAGCTAAAACAATCACAACTTGACTCATTTCAGCGTGAATCTGAGCATTCAATTGGACTGAAGATTGATGAAAAAATTAAAAAAGAAAAAATTCAATGGGAACAGGAGCAAAATTTTATAATTAAAAGGGAAATTTTGAAAGTTAATGAAGAACGAATGAAAGAAATGGCAAGAGTTCAAGAAGAACTAGTGATAGAAAAAGAAAAATTTATATTTGAGAAAAATCGCGCCACTAAATTAGAAAAAGTAAGATTTTGTTTGATTATTTATATTTTATTTTAAAAATTTTAACAGCAAATTGATGAACTCAATCAGGAGTTAAAATTTAGCAATAAAGAAAAATCTATAGCTATTGCGAAAGCAAAAGAATCAGTAAAAAATGAAACAGAAAATCTTAAGATCGAATTGCTTAATAATAAGCAAGAAGAAATAAATAAATATAAAAAAATAATCAATGATCTTGAAGAAGAAATGCAAAGAATAAAAATTGAGCAATATAAAAATATTGAAAAAAATAAAGAGTTGTTTTCAAATGCAGAAAAAGTAGAAAAGGAGTTAATAAAGGATATAAATGAAGAAATTAGAAAACTGTCTTCATTCCTACCGGGACAGCATTCTAAAATTGCAACTTTTTCAAAGTAATCATGAATAGAAATATTATTAAAACTTTAAATTTTTAAAAATTTTAGAAATTCTTTACCAATAAAAAATGGTGAAAATACATTTTCATTCAACACATTCCAATTGGCATTTGTAAGAAATAGACTAAATATTTCATAATTTTATTATTTTTTTTTAATTAATCAAAAGAATAACTTAAAAATTATGCTTGATGAAGTATCTCAAATTTTTCAAGATTTAAAAAATGAAAATGAACAAATTAGACGAGTGAATTCGCGTTTGATTCAGGATAAAGATGACGAGTTGGAGTCAATAAAAAAAAAATTTGAAAAACAGAAACAAAAAGAATTTGAATCAATAAGGAATTTTGTCAAAAAAGATCATGATTTCTCAAAAGGCTATAACTCTGAAATCAATAGTCTTATAAATTCTCTCAAAAATAAAGATAAGGAAATCAAAGAAATTCAAGAAAATATGGCTGAATGGAAGAAAGAAACACTGACTAAACTAGCAAATAAGTTTGAAATAGAACTGAATAGAGAGCTTGACAAGTTAATTTAAAAATTAATTTAAATAGAATTTTTAATAACTTTAAGATATTCATATATTAGGCGAATGAAAGATTACAAAGATGAAGCTACAAGTCATCAAAATCAACTTGAAAAACTAAGAAAAGAAATAGATATCCTAATTAAAGAATGCCGACAGAATAACGTTCATCAAATAAGCCACGAGCAGCATGAGCGGATGATAAAATATTTACAGTCTCGTTTAAATGATTTAAGAGACGAAAATTTAGTTTTAAGAGATAGATATAAGTCAACAACTTTAATACAGTCAAACGGAGGATCAAGCAATTATGTCTCATCGTTAAATGACAATGAATTTCAGAGTCGAACTAATCCATTTATGATTCAGAACATCTCAAAAAATCCATTTCTCCAAGATGAAAATTTAGTTTCTTCTATGTATTCATCAAGTTTAGATGGAGATGATAATTTAGAATCACGAAATGAAATCTTGCAACAAAAACTAAAAGAACTTCAAAAACTACAGAATCAATTAGACAATGTTCAATCATAATTATTAAGATTTTTATTCTTTTAATATTTGAAACCTTTAAACGTATTATAAAAAAGATTTGCTTCTAAAGCAATAAATAAAATTTAAACAAAGCATTTAGATTTTTTTTGTTCTCTATAGTATAAAAATAATAGCAAAAATTTTTTTACATTTTTATTGTATTAAAAGTATTTTTTTATGTGAGAAATAATAAAATACTTCGAAAAAAAATAAAATAATTTTTTAACTTGAGATCCCTATTTTTTTTATAACCACAACAGATTAGTCAGGTGATAGAATTCTTTTTTTCTGAATTTCGTTTAAATGTTATTTTCACGCTTTTAATTGTTTTTATGTGAACTTTTAAAAACATAAAAAACAATGATGCCATGGGTAAATTAGCCTAAATTTAAGATATTCAAATATTAGATTGATTAAAACTAAAACTTGATTAAAACAAGAAGCAGAAAACATTAATTGTGTCGATTCTTTTCAATATCTATTAGATATAATCTGTTTTTTTTTAATTATCCAAAAATATTCCTTAAAATTTATAATTATTTTATTAAATATTTTTGGAAATATTAAGCATGTAAATATGCATGATATAGCTCAAATGTGGACCTACATATGCTAGACAAGATCATTAATGCGATATGTGGCACTCGCATATTTATTAGATATACAGAGAATAATAACTTTAGTGAAAGACAAAGAAGATCGTGTTTTAACAACTGAAAGAGAGAAAGAACAAGATGGGTTGAACACTTTAAATAGTTTCTAAATAGACCAGAACCAGCTAGTACTGATCTTGATTTTGACACAGGAGTGCCAAGTCAAAAAGAAATAGAAACTGCTGTAAAGGCATTGATGGGATAACAGCAGAAATTCTGAAAGTTGATGGTAGGATACTGTACGATCTCTAGCAAAATATGGTGACAATAACTAATACCAGAGGATTGGTCAAAAGGCCTGATAGTCAAGCTTCCAAAGAAAGGAAACAAACTGATCTGTAATAATTTGAAAGGAATAAAACTGTTCCCAATAGCAAGCATGGCGTTCTGAAACATAACTTTTGAAAAAATCAGAAACTCATTAGATGTTACAATCAGAGAAAAACAAGCAAAATTTAGGCGATATTTGCATTTAGGAACATCATAGAGCAAACCCTGGAATGAAACAGTTCCCTTTAACTTCATTGACTTAAAAAAAGGCTTTGACAGCATACACAGAAAAGCCATGTGGGCCATATTAAGATCATATGGCTTACTATAGAAAAAAGTTAGCTTGATAAAACTCTTCTACGAGAAATTCGAGTGTAATGAGATTCTGGAAAAAGGGTAAGCTGAGAGCTTCAAAGTGTGTACAGGAGTCAGGCAAGGGTACTTTCTCTATCCGACACTATTCTTGATTATGATATCGATTGATTATGTAATGGAGAAAATAACTGTCAGTACGAGGGGTATTCAATGGAGGTTAACAAAAAATCTTCGGATGATCTGGTGTCTAGTACAGAAGAAAATATGCAAATGAAGACACAATATATGACAAACAATGCTTCTTCTTCTTGATGATTCACAAGTCGAGTGTGTAAACGAATTTACATACCAAGGAAGCTTTTCAATATCAGTATAGCAATAGGATAACAAATAATTTTACAAATATAAAAATAATAAGAAATTATGATAAATAAGTAGTGAAACACGAACAATTTTTTTTTAAAATAAACAAAAAAATCAAAAAATTTTATTGATAAAAAAAGCGATTAAAATATATTATTAAAGAAACTAATTCTAGCTTCTTTTAAAATCACTTGTTTTAAACATGACTAGTTTCGATTTAATGCTTTAAAATAAGCCGCTGTTGTCTTAATCATCAAACTTTTCAAGTTCTTGAGTGTTAAAAAAATCAACGTTTATATTTTGCGCGTAAATTCATATAAATGATTTACTAAAGCATTGATATACAGCATTACAGACACAAATTGATATGACACAAATAATTTTTAAAAATCTCTAATTTAACTATAATTTTCTTTTATAATTTTTTTAAAAATTTTTTATAAAATATCATTAAATTTGATTTAGGCGAAAAGCAAAGCAGAGTTCAAATTGTATAGATAAATTTGAAAATACTTACTTTCTAGGTTTTCTATGTTAAAAAAAATAATTTGAATTCGAAAAGCAGAAGATTCTTTATTATAAATATATGTTATGCTAATCTTTTTGACGATTACTTGATTACTTTTTTCATATTTAAGAAGAGGCAAAGAATAAATAATTTTCTAAAAGATATTCAGCCATGGCTCAGTAAATGGAAGATGAAATTTTACCTAAAATAAATGTAGCTACATGTATCTAGGTACAAAAATATACAAAATTCTCTGACTTTATATCATATCCAAGGTTTATTCTGATTTTCAGAATATTTTTCGTTTATTGTACCAATTTCTAACATCAATCCTTTAATTATTATTTTTGTTACTTATCTAATAACTTACTTTTAAGTCTTTTCGACTGAATTTAAACTTTTTTAATTATCTCTATTTATTTTTATCTAAAGGAGTCTAGGTTCGAACAGAAACACAAATATATAAGTTAATTTTATATGTTATCTTAAAATGTTTTCATCAATAATCAATTCAACACAATAAATTAGCTATAATGTAAAGATTATTTTATTATTCTATAAAATGAAAGTTATCAATTATTCCAATTTATTCAAATTGAATTATAATTTATAATTTATTTATATGAAAGTAAGGAATAATGAAATATTTTATTTTCTTTTTTATTCATTCATTCACATTTATAATTCTTATCATTTTAGTTTTTTATATATTTCTTAATATTTTTGGTCAATTATCATTCAATTTGATTTATCAATCGCTGAAAATCCATCATTGGACTGATTACATTTTAAATAAATATTATGTAAAGTTCTATTTTATTATTTTTAACATAGATATTTGAAATAAAAAAAAAATGGCAAACGAATGCAACATTCGTGTGGTATGTCGCTTTCGTCCACTAAATGATTCTGAGGAAAAGTCAGGTTCAAAAATTATCGTTAAATTTCCACCAGATACCGAAGATACAATAGTGATTGCTGGAAAAGTTTTCGTTTACGATAAAGTCTTTCGTACCGATGCAACCCAGGAGATGGTATACGGAGCAACTGCGAAAGAAATTGTGGAAGATGTTCTCTCCGGCTATAACGGGACAATATTTGCTTATGGCCAAACAAGTTCAGGAAAAACTCATACAATGGAAGGTCTAATTGGAGACGAAAAGTATCAAGGTATTATCCCTCGAATAGTGCAAGATATTTTCAATCATATTTACAAAATGGATTCAAGTTTAGAATTTCAAATCAAAATTTCTTATTTCGAAATATATATGGATAAAATTAGAGATTTGTTGGATGTGAGCAAGACTAATTTAAGCGTTCATGAAGATAAAAATCGTGTTCCATTCGTAAAAGGTGCAACCGAACGTTTTGTAACTACTCCAGAAGAAGTTTTTGAATGCATAGAAGATGGAAAATCAAACAGACACATTGCTGTTACAAATATGAACGAACATTCATCTAGATCCCATTCTGTTTTTCTAATAAATGTCAAACAAGAAAATCAAGAGACCGAAAAAAAACTAAGTGGTAAATTGTACCTAGTTGATTTGGCAGGTAGCGAAAAAGTTAGTAAAACAGGTGCTGAAGGAGCTGTTTTGGAAGAAGCTAAAAATATAAATAAATCTCTGTCAGCTCTAGCAAATGTAATTTCTGCATTGGCGGATGCGAAACCATATGTTCCATATCGCGATTCTAAGTTGACCAGAATTTTACAAGAATCTCTAGGTGGAAATGCGAGAACTACAATTATTATATGTTGTTCTCCTGCATCTTACAATGAACCAGAGACTAAATCCACTCTCATGTTCGGACAAAGGGCTAAGACAGTAAAGAATGTTGTGTGCGTAAATGAAGAATTGACTGCCGAGGAATGGAAAAGAAGATACGAGAAAGAAAAAGACAAGGTTGCCAGACTAAAAGGTTAATACTTTTAATTAAATTTTGAAATTTTTGATCTCAATTCTTTTAAACTATAGGACAGATTGCAAAAGCCGAACATGAATTAGAAAGATGGCGTAAAGGAGAATCAGTTGGTGCAGAAGAACAGATTAAGTTAAATTTTGAATCGATAGATTTAGAAACTTTAGCTTCATCAACTAGTTTATCGGCAATAAGTTCATTGTCTTTATCATCTTCAACAACGCAATTAACTACAAACAATTCGAAAACCGAGCAAAAACAATTATCCAATATTGTTTCTTCTGAATGGATTAAGGAAAAAGAAGTTCTTTATTCACAACTTGACGAAAAAGATGACGAAATAAATAATCAATCTCAAATGATCGAAAAATATTCAATACAATTGCAAGAACAAGAAGAACTTATTAATCAACTACGAAAAGAAAATGATGACCTTCAAAATAGAATTTCTTCATTAGAAATTGATAATGAATCTCAAAAAGAGGAAGTTAAAGAAGTTTTAAAAGCTTTAGAAGAGCTTGCAATGAATTTTGACCAAAAACAGCAAGAAGCAGAGTCAAAAGGAAAAGAAAACGAAAGTTTGAGCAATGAATTAGAAAAAAGATTAAGCAATTTAAAATCAATCGAAGAAGAATTAGAAACCTTAAAAGAAGTTGCTAGTTCACAACGAAAGAGAATTTTAGACATGATGGTCTTGTTGTTAAAGGACTTAATGGAAATAGGTACAATTATAGGCACAGATTTGAATAATAGCCCAACAATACAACAAGTGAACATTGAAAATGTAGAAGAAGATTTTACAATGACAAGACTTTTTGTTAGTAAATTAAAAGGAGATGTCAGAATTTTAGTAAATAAATGCAGCCATTTAGACGAACAAAAACTTGATACAGAAAAAATGTTTGAACAAAAAAAAGGTGAAATCGAAGAATTAAAATTAAGTTTAGTTCAAAACGAAGCAAGACTAAAATCTCAGCAAGAATATTCAAGAGATATTGATGCTAAGAAAAGAAAGTTAGAAGAGGAGTTAGATTTAACTAGAGAGGAATTAGCTAAAGTCAAAGCACTATCTGGAACAAACGATGAACAAGTGATTCACAAAGCCTTAAATGCTCAACTGGAAACTCATGTTGAACAGCTGAAAAAACAATTAAAAGAACTCCGAAATGAAAATAACAGTATTCAGGAAAATTTTTTGAAATTGCAAGATGAATATCAAAACTTTAAAATTGCTTATGATAAACTGCAAAATGATTATGAAAAATTGAAGAAAGAAGATTCTGAAAGAATAACGAAATTTAATGAGCTACAAACTCAACAAGATTTAAGAGAACAAGCTAAGCAAGATCTTAAAGGTTTAGAAGAAACCGTTGCCAAGGAATTGCAGTCATTGCACAATTTAAGAAAACTTTTTGTGCAAGATTTACAAGTTAGATTGAAAAAATCAAACAAAAATCTAGTAAATTCAACTGTTGCTGATCCAGAAGATGAGGAATTAGGCCCTCTAAATACAGGGTCAACTATTGCTCAAAAACAAAAAATTGCTTTTCTTGAAAATAATTTAGAACAACTAACAAAAGTTCATAAGCAATTAGTTAGAGATAATGCAGATTTAAGATGTGAATTACCAAAATTGGAAAAAAGACTAAAAGCTACGATGGAAAGAGTAAAATCACTAGAGGTTGCACTAAAAGAAGCAAAAGAAGGAGCAATGAAGGATCGAAAACGGTATCAAAATGAAGTTGAGAGAATAAAAGAAGCAGTTAGACAAAGAAGTATGATAAAAAAAGGGAATATTCCCAATATTGTTAAGCCTATTCGAGCAGGACAGCAACCTATGATAATAACAAATCAGCATACAACAAATCTAAATTCATCTATCAAAACTGAGTAAAAAATTACAGTAATAAGTTAAATTGTCGTAGTCAAATTTGATGTTGTTTTATTTCGATATGGGTTTAATAACTTTGAAAATTTCAGTTTCCAATTTCGTCTTTATTTTTTCGTATTTTATTATAACTCAAAATGATACATTTGTTATAAATAATAAAAACACAAGCGATCTATTGAAGTTTTTCTGATATTTTTATAGAATAAAAAATTCTAGATTTAAACGAAAATAAATTATTTTTTAAAAATAAAATTTACTGATATTTGAAAAAAAAATTAAATTATTAGAATAATTATTTTAAAGTTTATGACTAAGAAGCATTTAAATTCTTAATGCTAAAATATATTTCTTATAAATTTTATTGATTTTAGCAACTAACAGTGAATTCGATATATTTCGAAATAGTAAGATAACATTAATTAAAATAAAAGTGAAGAAGAATTTGAAATTTAAAAAAAAAAAAAAGATGAAACTATTGTATATCTATATCAATCGAGAGCTAAAAGGCCAAAGTCTACAAATAGAAAAAAATCCGGTCGTCTAACATCATGGTGCAAAGAAAAACTGGCTAAACTGCAAAAAATTGACAAACAATAGTGTGTATATCAGCGAAAATTTAGAAGAAAATTGAGTGTTCATTATTCTTCCATTAGTCGACAATTGGCCAAGATGAAAATTTCTTATCGAAAGCGTGAAAAAACACCGAAGAATAATGAAACACAAAAAGCACAAAAAAACTGTCAAAAACTCGTAAATCGCCTTTATAAATAGCAAACTATCGTAATTTTGGATGATGACAAATATTTTTGTTTTGCTGGTAATGAAATGTCAGAAAATCTTAGGTATTATACAGAAGACAAGCAAAAATCTGTCGAAAATATACGCTTTGCTTCAGGAGAAGAATTCCCAAAAACAATTTTTTTGTGGATAAGACTTTTGAACCTTCTTCATTTGTCAACTTATTACATACCAATATCTCGTGTGTGAAAGGATAGAGTTTTGGGTTTTTTTAATGCCTTGAATTTTTGTTTGAAAATTAAATTACCAAATATTGACGTTTTGTCACCAACCGAGTCTCGTTTGCTTCACGCGAACTTATTTGTTTTTTTACGTCTTTTAAAAAAAATATTTGAATTTATAGATTTCTTTGGATTATAATGCCTACAAGTAGGTAGTTTACTATTAATTCCGTAAAGTGATTTAATTACTGATAAACGATCTTTAAAACCACGATCGAAAAATGCTAAGTCACCTTTTCAAATAAGTTCTGATAAATCTGTGGAATGACACGTAGCACATTAAGATGATATAGTGATTCCACAATATTCTTTAATGTTTCTAATTAGTTGCTTTTCTTAGTGTTTAAACATTTGTTATAAATTTTTTAAAATTGTTTTAGAATTTTAATTAGACTTCGAAATATAAATACAAGCTTGCTTTTTAAAAATAAAATCATCTAAAACCAACGAATATTTATAGATCTACCAAGTACCCCCACATTTGGTAGCAGCTCATTGGAATTAGAGTTGATCAGTTAGCTAAACCCAAGTATTGCAAGTATATATCCAATCAGGAAGACTTAAACGAGGCAATAATATCATTATCAAACGATTTTGACTTTTCACTGAGACTTGATGAGACAATAATGAATGAGAGATTGTTAAACCAAAAATTGACAGAACATGCAGAAATAAATAAACAGTTTATGGACAATATAACAGCTGAGATTTTGACGCAGTTGCAAGGTGTTAAGATTGAAATGGAAGCCAAATTAGAAGAAATGATTCAGCAACGAGACCAAGTTTTGACGACACAGCTTAGTGGGAATTCTGAAATGCAATCTAATGGTCAGGTACCGCAAAATCAAGCTACGAATGCTCAAAACGAGTATTTTCAGGCCATGGCTGCTCTAATTCAAGAATTAATGGTCAATAGAATGCTAAATCATCAAACAAAGATTACAATAGGAAATCAGCCAACTTTAAGTGGAAAAGATTCAAAATCGATTGAAGAATGGGTCCAAATTACCAGTAAAAACCTAAGATTAAATAGGTTAGAGGAAAATCTTTATGTGGAATTAGCAAGTTTTTATCTTAGAGATATGACGAAAGGACATTCCTTCAAATTTCTCAGACATATCGTTATCTTTCATCGGGTTGATTAAAAGAGGAAACTACAAAAATCTTTAGAAGAAGAGATCTTCGAAATAAATCTATCGAAATTTAGGGACCTTAACCAGAAAGGGGACCTGGAGGGTTACATAGATGAGTTCAACTCATGTTTACTTAATTTGAAGGATGATTTACCTGAAAATTTTAAAATTGAGTTTTTTAGGAATGGGTTAATCCCAAACATTAGAGCTGGGGTAATGGCAGATGAGCCAAAAACGCTTCAGGATGCATTTGATAAGGCTATCCGTTTATATTATTCTGGACAAAATAACTTTCCTAATGAGAAGAAACAGTTTTTAACTACGAAATCAATCGTGTTGAGAAAAAGAAATGGAATAAACAAGAAATAAAATGCTTTTATTGCGATAAGGTTGGACATAGAATTAAAGAGTGCAGAAAGAGGATTCACGATGAATCAACAAAAAGAGATAGAAAAGAGATGGACAAGAAGGATCAAGAAAAAACGAAACCTAGTTCAGGAAACTCGGCAACCCAATATTATAGAACTAATAAACGTAAGAATAATGTTTCTTCGGTGGATATCGAAGTAGTAGAAACCAGTTGCATCGGGGTAGTAAATTTAGATACTGAGGTCCATATAAGGGGAATAACGGGTGACTTAGAGTTGATAAAAGGAGAAGTTCTGTTAGGTAAGAACGAAATCCTCACTCTAGATACAGGTGTTAAGCGCTCGGTAATTTCCGACGAAATCGCTAAAAAATATGGTATTAAAGCAAGTAATACCAAAATTAGGGCTGTGGTAGCTGATAAGGAAACTTTTAATTCTTTCCTTACTGAGAGTACAAAAGTTATATTTAAGGGTCATATCTCAGAAATTCATTTTATTACTTTACCAAGAGCTGACGTGCTGTTAGTTATGGATTGGTTGGTCGCTAATGGAGCGCAATCAACCCAAGAAAACGACAGATCTGGTTTGAGATATGTGTGTATACTGATCATAGACCAACGGAGGACGAACCGTCAGAGGATGACGTAGAAGTGTTATTAACTAACCAATTTGATGGAGATTGTGATTTTGAATCAGAATTGGATGGGTGGAATTTTCATTCAAATGAAAAGATAAATTTTGACGATTTTTCGACTCTAAGTAAAGAAGATAATACAGAGAAAAAGGCCTTACTAATGTCAAACAAAGATATTTTCGCGGTAGACTTTGAAGATATCAAAGAACCATGTAACGTGGCCGAATTCGAGATTAAGACGGCGACAAATGATTCTATTAGATTAAGACCGTATAGAGTGTCGTATCATGAGAGAGATATCATTAATAGAGAAGTAAAAAGCATGCTAGAAGCTGGAATTATTCGACCCTCGAATAGTCAGTGGGCTTCGCCAGTCTGTTTGATTAATAAACCAGACGGAAGCAAGAATTTTTGCATAGACAATCGTTAAGTAAATAACTTATCTGTTCAAGATCCTTTCCCTCTACCGAGAATAGAGGACATATTTGATAAATTAGGAGAAGCCAAAATATTCTCATCAATTGACTTGAAATTGGGGTATTGGTAGAAACTAATGGCTAAAAACTCTGTACCAATTACCGCCTTTTCAACTCAAGACGGGCATTACGAATTCCTTTGGTTGCCATTTGGATTAAAAAATGGGTTAAGCTTTTTCATCAGAATAATAGCAATGGTGTTGGCAGATCTGAAATCAGTACCAATTTATATAGATGATATATTTGTATTCTCTGTTAATATCAATAATCATCTTAAGGCATTAGAAAAAACGTTTGAAAAGTTGAGGAAGCCAAGTTAAAAATAAGCCATAAAAATGCAAATTTTTTAAAAACAATATTAAGGTTCTGGGAAACATTATCACTGATCGAAAAATGCTTATGGATCAAGATAGAATTGAAGCTATTAATAAATGGCCTGGGCCCACAAAAATTAAGCATATTAGACAGTTTCTTGGATTTTGTAATAGTTACCGAAAGTTTATCAAGGATTTCGCCAAAATTGCAAGGCCTTTGACAAATTTGACCAAGAAAGATATCAAATGGAATTGGAATACTGAGTGCGAAAAAACTTTCGAGGAGCTAAAAAATAGAATTACGTCATATCCTATTTAAGGAATATCAGTTTTAAAAGACCATTCAATTTTAACACAGGTCGAGAAAGAAGGAAACGAATACGTATGTTCTTATATATCAAGACCAATGAAGTGAGCTGAACTCAATTACGGTATTACTGAAAAAGAGTGTTTAGCAGTAGTCTGGTCAGTCAAGAAGTTCAGAGTTTATTTAACTATATGGAAAATTGTTCACTTTAATTACAGATCACTTGGCTTTAATTTGGCTAATGAAGATAAAGGATGCAAATGGAAGATTGGCACGATGGTCGATTTTTTTCCAAACCTATGATTTCAAAATAGTTAATAAAGCTGGGAAAAAGCATTTAAATGCAAATGCTCTTATTCGAGCTAGTGTTTTTCAATTTTGTTTTTCTGTGACGAACCATCTTCATTTCAAATGTTTTATTAAGGGACCAAGTCACTTTAAATTGTATTGTTTTGCAAAAATCTCAACTTCAATTGTGTAGTTCTGGGACCAACTCACTTTTAATTGCGTGATTCTTAGAGGAACTCCCTTCAATTGTATAAATTTTAAACTAACTTCATTTCAATTGTTCTATTATGGGACCAAGTCACTTTTAAATTAATAAATGGCTATAACTGATTTTTAAGTCTTAAATTAATTATAGAAATTAAAAAGAAAAAGATTTTTATCACTAATCTCACTAAATATAGTTGCTTTAGAAATATAAATTGATATTTATAATTAATTTTACTTAAATAAATGGCTTAAACTAATTTTTAAGTCTTAAATATTTAAAAAAAACCATTTAGTCGAAAAAAAAAATTTATCACTTTTCTCGGTAAATAGTGTTAGTTTTGAACTTTAAATTGATATTTACAATGTATTTTACTAGTTTTAATGGCTTTAATAGATTTTTTAGGTCTAAAATATTTAATTAAAGCCATTAAAACAAGAAAAAATTTTATCACTTTTCTCACTAAATAAAGTTGCTTTTAAACTTTAAATTGATATTTACAATGTATTATGTTAAAATATATGGCATTAATAGATTTTTTAGAAAAAATTATTCATTTAATGTAAGAAAAACGAAAAAAATTTTTATCAATTTTCTCATTAAATAAAGTCGCTTTTAAACTTTAAATTGATATTTACAATGTATTTTACTAGTTTTAATGGCTTTAATAGATTTTTTAGGTCTAAAATATTTAATTAAAGCCATTAAAACAAGAAAAAATTTTATCACTTTTCTCACTAAATAAAGTTGCTTTTAAACTTTAAATTGATATTTACAATGTATTTTACTAGTTTTAATGGCTTTAATAGATTTTTTAGGTCTAAAATATTTAATTAAAGCCATTAAAACAAAAAAAAATTTTATAACTTTTCTCACTAAATAAAGTTGCTTTTAAACTTTAAATTGATATTTACAATGTATTTTACTGGTTTTAATGGCTTTAATAGATTTTTTAGGTCTAAAATATTTAATTAAAGCCATTAAAACAAGAAAAAATTTTATCACTTTTCTCACTAAATAAAGTTGCTTTTAAACTTTAAATTGATATTTACAATGTATTTTACTAGTTTTAATGGCTTTAATAGATTTTTTAGGTCTAAAATATTTAATTAAAGCCATTAAAACAAAAAAAAATTTTATAACTTTTCTCACTAAATAAAGTTGCTTTTAAACTTTAAATTGATATTTACAATGTATTTTACTGGTTTTAATGGCTTTAATAGATTTTTTAGGTCTAAAATATTTAATTAAAGCCATTAAAACAAGAAAAAATTTTATCACTTTTCTCACTAAATAAAGTTGCTTTTAAACTTTAAATTGATATTTACAATGTATTTTACTAGTTTTAATGGCTTTAATAGATTTTTTAGGTCTAAAATATTTAATTAAAGCCTTTAAAACAAGAAAAAATTTTATCACTTTTCATACTAAATAAAGTTGCTTTTAAACTTTAAATTGATATTTACAATGTATTATGTTAAAATATATGGCATTAATAGATTTTTTAGAAAAAATTATTCATTTAATGTAAGAAAAACGAAAAAAATTTTTATCAATTTTCTCATTAAATAAAGTTGCTTTTAAACTTTAAATTGATATTTACAATGTATTTTACTGGTTTTAATGGCTTTAATAGATTTTTTAGGTCTAAAATATTTAATTAAAGCCATTAAAACAAGAAAAAATTTTATCACTTTTCTCACTAAATAAAGTTGCTTTTAAACTTTAAATTGATATTTACAATGTATTTTACTAGTTTTAATGGCTTTAATAGATTTTTTAGGTCTAAAATATTTAATTAAAGCCATTAAAACAAAAAAAAATTTTATCACTTTTCTCACTAAATAAAGTTGCTTTTAAACTTTAAATTGATATTTACAATGTATTTTACTAGTTTTAATGGCTTTAATAGATTTTTTAGGTCTAAAATATTTAATTAAAGCCTTTAAAACAAGAAAAAATTTTATCACTTTTCTCACTAAATAAAGTTGCTTTTAAACTTTAAATTGATATTTACAATGTATTATGTTAAAATATATGGCATTAATAGATTTTTTAGAAAAAATTATTCATTTAATGTAAGAAAAACGAAAAAAATTTTTATCAATTTTCTCATTAAATAAAGTCGCTTTTAAACTTTAAATTGATATTTACAATGTATTTTACTAGTTTTAATGGCTTTAATAGATTTTTTAGGTCTAAAATATTTAATTAAAGCCTTTAAAACAAGAAAAAATTTTATCACTTTTCTCACTAAATAAAGTTGCTTTTAAACTTTAAATTGATATTTACAATGTATTATGTTAAAATATATGGCATTAATAGATTTTTTAGAAAAAATTATTCATTTAATGTAAGAAAAACGAAAAAAATTTTTATCAATTTTCTCATTAAATAAAGTCGCTTTTAAACTTTAAATTGATATTTACAATGTATTTTACTAGTTTTAATGGCTTTAATAGATTTTTTAGGTCTAAAATATTTAATTAAAGCCTTTAAAACAAGAAAAAATTTTATCACTTTTCTCACTAAATAAAGTTGCTTTTAAACTTTAAATTGATATTTACAATGTATTATGTTAAAATATATGGCATTAATAGATTTTTTAGAAAAAATTATTCATTTAATGTAAGAAAAACGAAAAAAATTTTTATCAATTTTCTCATTAAATAAAGTCGCTTTTAAACTTTAAATTGATATTTACAATGTATTTTACTAGTTTTAATGGCTTTAATAGATTTTTTAGGTCTAAAATATTTAATTAAAGCCTTTAAAACAAGAAAAAATTTTATCACTTTTCTCACTAAATAAAGTTGCTTTTAAACTTTAAATTGATATTTACAATGTATTATGTTAAAATATATGGCATTAATAGATTTTTTAGAAAAAATTATTCATTTAATGTAAGAAAAACGAAAAAAATTTTTATCAATTTTCTCATTAAATAAAGTCGCTTTTAAACTTTAAATTGATATTTACAATGTATTTTACTAGTTTTAATGGCTTTAATAGATTTTTTAGGTCTAAAATATTTAATTAAAGCCTTTAAAACAAGAAAAAATTTTATCACTTTTCTCACTAAATAAAGTTGCTTTTAAACTTTAAATTGATATTTACAATGTATTATGTTAAAATATATGGCATTAATAGATTTTTTAGAAAAAATTATTCATTTAATGTAAGAAAAACGAAAAAAATTTTTATCAATTTTCTCATTAAATAAAGTCGCTTTTAAACTTTAAATTGATATTTACAATGTATTTTACTAGTTTTAATGGCTTTAATAGATTTTTTAGGTCTAAAATATTTAATTAAAGCCATTAAAACAAGAAAAAATTTTATCACTTTTCTCACTAAATAAAGTTGCTTTTAAACTTTAAATTGATATTTACAATGTATTTTACTAGTTTTAATGGCTTTAATAGATTTTTTAGGTCTAAAATATTTAATTAAAGCCATTAAAACAAAAAAAAATTTTATAACTTTTCTCACTAAATAAAGTTGCTTTTAAACTTTAAATTGATATTTACAATGTATTTTACTGGTTTTAATGGCTTTAATAGATTTTTTAGGTCTAAAATATTTAATTAAAGCCATTAAAACAAGAAAAAATTTTATCACTTTTCTCACTAAATAAAGTTGCTTTTAAACTTTAAATTGATATTTACAATGTATTTTACTAGTTTTAATGGCTTTAATAGATTTTTTAGGTCTAAAATATTTAATTAAAGCCATTAAAACAAAAAAAAATTTTATAACTTTTCTCACTAAATAAAGTTGCTTTTAAACTTTAAATTGATATTTACAATGTATTTTACTGGTTTTAATGGCTTTAATAGATTTTTTAGGTCTAAAATATTTAATTAAAGCCATTAAAACAAGAAAAAATTTTATAACTTTTCTCACTAAATAAAGTTGCTTTTAAACTTTAAATTGATATTTACAATGTATTTTACTAGTTTTAATGGCTTTAATAGATTTTTTAGGTCTAAAATATTTAATTAAAGCCTTTAAAACAAGAAAAAATTTTATCACTTTTCTCACTAAATAAAGTTGCTTTTAAACTTTAAATTGATATTTACAATGTATTATGTTAAAATATATGGCATTAATAGATTTTTTAGAAAAAATTATTCATTTAATGTAAGAAAAACGAAAAAAATTTTTATCAATTTTCTCATTAAATAAAGTCGCTTTTAAACTTTAAATTGATATTTACAATGTATTTTACTAGTTTTAATGGCTTTAATAGATTTTTTAGGTCTAAAATATTTAATTAAAGCCATTAAAACAAGAAAAAATTTTATCACTTTTCTCACTAAATAAAGTTGCTTTTAAACTTTAAATTGATATTTACAATGTATTTTACTAGTTTTAATGGCTTTAATAGATTTTTTAGGTCTAAAATATTTAATTAAAGCCATTAAAACAAGAAAAAATTTTATCACTTTTCTCACTAAATAAAGTTGCTTTTAAACTTTAAATTGATATTTACAATGTATTTTACTAGTTTTAATGGCTTTAATAGATTTTTTAGGTCTAAAATATTTAATTAAAGCCATTAAAACAAGAAAAAATTTTATCACTTTTCTCACTAAATAAAGTTGCTTTTAAACTTTAAATTGATATTTACAATGTATTTTACTAGTTTTAATGGCTTTAATAGATTTTTTAGGTCTAAAATATTTAATTAAAGCCATTAAAACAAGAAAAAATTTTATCACTTTTCTCACTAAATAAAGTTGCTTTTAAACTTTAAATTGATATTTACAATGTATTTTACTAGTTTTAATGGCTTTAATAGATTTTTTAGGTCTAAAATATTTAATTAAAGCCATTAAAACAAGAAAAAATTTTATCACTTTTCTCACTAAATAAAGTTGCTTTTAAACTTTAAATTGATATTTACAATGTATTTTACTAGTTTTAATGGCTTTAATAGATTTTTTAGGTCTAAAATATTTAATTAAAGCCATTAAAACAAGAAAAAATTTTATCACTTTTCTCACTAAATAAAGTTGCTTTTAAACTTTAAATTGATATTTACAATGTATTTTACTAGTTTTAATGGCTTTAATAGATTTTTTAGGTCTAAAATATTTAATTAAAGCCATTAAAACAAGAAAAAATTTTATCACTTTTCTCACTAAATAAAGTTGCTTTTAAACTTTAAATTGATATTTACAATGTATTTTACTAGTTTTAATGGCTTTAATAGATTTTTTAGGTCTAAAATATTTAATTAAAGCCATTAAAACAAGAAAAAATTTTATCACTTTTCTCACTAAATAAAGTTGCTTTTAAACTTTAAATTGATATTTACAATGTATTTTACTAGTTTTAATGGCTTTAATAGATTTTTTAGGTCTAAAATATTTAATTAAAGCCATTAAAACAAGAAAAAATTTTATCACTTTTCTCACTAAATAAAGTTGCTTTTAAACTTTAAATTGATATTTACAATGTATTTCACTTGTTTAATTGGCTTTAATAGATTTTTAAGTCTAAAATAATTAATTAAAGCCATTTAAACAAACAAAAATTTATCACTTTTCTCACTAAATAATGTTGCTTTTAAACTTTAAATTGATACTAACGATGAATTTTACTTATATAAATGGCTTTAAAAGATTTTTAAGTCTAAAATAATTAATTAAAGCCATTAAAACAAAAAAAATTTATCAATTTTCTCACTAAATAATGTTGCTTTTAAACTTTAAATTGATATTTACAATGTATTATGTTTAAATATATGGCATTAATAGATTTTTTATAAATTATTATTTATTTAATGTAAGAAAAACGAAAAAAATTTTTATCAATTTTCTCACAAAATAAAGTTGCTTTTAAACTTTAAATTGATATTTACAATGTATTTTACTAGTTTTAATGGCTCTAATAGATTTTTAAGACTTAAATATTTAATTAAAGCCACTTAAACAAAAAAAAATTTTATAACTTTTCTCACTACATGATTTTGCTTTTAAACTTTAAATTGATATTTACAATGTATTATGTTAAAATATATGGCATTAATAGATTTTTTATAAATTATTATTTATTTAATGTAAGAAAAACGAAAAAAATTTTTATCAATTTTCTCATTAAATAAAGTCGCTTTTAAACTTTAAACTGATATTTACAATGTATTATGTTTAAATATACGGCATTAATAGATTTTTTAGAAAAAATTATTCTTTTAATGTATAAAAAACAAAAAAAATTTTTATCAATTTTCTCACAAAATAAAGTTGCTTTTAAACTTTCAATTGATATTTACAATGTATTTTACTAGTTATAATGGGTTTAATAGATTTTTTAGGTCGAAAATATTTAATTAAAGCAATTTTAGCAAAAAAAAATTTTAAAACTTTTCTCACTACATGATTTTGCTTTTAAACTTTAAATTGATATTTACAATGTATTATGTTTAAATATATGGCATTAATAGATTTTTTATAAATTATTATTTATTTAATGTAAGAAAAACGAAAAAAATTTTTATCAATTTTCTCACAAAATAAAGTTGCTTTTAGACTTTAAATTGATATTTAAAATGTATTTTACTAGTTTTAATGGCTCTAATAGATTTTTAAGACTTAAATATTTAATTAAAGCCACTTAAACAAAAAAAAATTTTATAACTTTTCTCACTACATGATTTTGCTTTTAAACTTTAAATTGATATTTACAATGTATTATGTTTAAATATATGGCATTAAGAGATTTTTTATAAATTATTATTTATTTAATGTAGGAAAAACGAAAAAAATTTTTATCAATTTCCTCACTAAATAAAGTTTCTTTTAAACTTTCAATTGATTTTTATAATGTATTTTACTAGCTTTAATGGCTCTAATAGATTTTTAAGTCTAAAATATTTAATTATAGCAATTTAAGCAAATAAAAATTTTATCAATTTTCTCACTAAAAAATGTTGCTTTTAAACTTTAAATTGATATTTACAATGTATTATGTTAAAATATATGGCATTAATAGATTTTTTAGAAAAAATTATTCATTTAATGTAAGAAAAACGAAAAAAATTTTTATCAATTTCCTCACTAAATAAAGTCGCTTTTAAACTTTAAATTGATATTTACAATGTATTTTACTAGTTTTAATGGCTTTAATAGATTTTTTAGGTCTAAAATATTTAATTAAAGCCATTTAAGAAAAAAAAAATTTTATCACTTTTCTCTCTAAAAAATGTTGCTTTTAAACTTTAAATTGATATTTACAACGTATTATGTTTAAATATATGGCATTAATAGATTTTTTAGAAGAAATTATTCATTTAATGTAAGAAAAACGAAAAAAATTTTTATCAATTTCCTCACTAAATAAAGTTTCTTTTAAACTTTCAATCGATATTTATAATGTATTTTAATAGCTTTAATGGCTCTAATTGATTTTTAAGTCTAAAATATTTAATTAAAGCAATTTAAGCAAAAAAAAATTTTATAACTTTTCTCACTACATGATGTTGCTATTAAACTTTAAATTGATATTTACAATGTATTATGTTTAAATATACGGCATTAATAGATTTTTTATAAATTATTATTTATTTAATGTAAGAAAAACGAAAAAAATTTTTATCAATTTTCTCACAAAATAAAGTTGCTTTTAGACTTTAAATTGATATTTACAATGTATTTTACTAGTTTTAATGGCTCTAATAGATTTTTAAGACTTAAATATTTAATTAAAGCCACTTAAACAAAAAAAAATTTTATCAATTTTCTCACTAAAAAATGTTGCTTTTAAACTTTAAATTGATATTTACAATGTATTATGTTAAAATATATGGCATTAATAGATTTTTTAGAAAAAATTATTCATTTAATGTAAGAAAAACGA
>PJRA01000343.1:335736-371871 GCA_016987375.1 Brachionus koreanus | reverse complement strand
ACGGACTTAAAAATTGCCCGCTAAAATAAACGGCCCAAAGTCCGTCCGTAATTAACTGTCTGTTGTATGTTTACGGTCACGGTCATAGTTTTGAAAAATTTTGTCCCGTTTACTGTCCGCTTGTACGGAAACCAACATTAATTTTAAGAAATTGTTTGGTGTAATGGTTAAAGAACAGATTTATAAGTTTCAAAAACATAATCACAAGTAATTTGCCCTGAGAACAAGTCTCAGTTAGACAATATTTTTCTAAAAATAATTTTAAAATCCTGGTCAAAAAATAAACCGGAAGAGATGTGAAAATCAATAAATATATTTGAAAAAATTTGACGAAAAAAGTTTAAAAAATAAAAGGATCATAAATAAATGGATTTAAATTTAAATTTTTGGCTTTTATGATCATTAAATGATTATTTCAACTATAGATAAAAATGCAATATTTATTTTATCTTTAATAGATTTTAGTTCTAAAGTTAAAAAAACAAAAGATAAAGATATGGTAATTTGTCTTTATAAATTCTAAAGAATTGAATAATGAACTCAAAAACTGCAGAGTTAATGCAGTCGAAATCATCCAGCAGTCAGTAAACAATTTCCAGCAATTGTCAATTTCCTTAAAAAAAAAGATAATACTAGAAAAATAAAAAAAAAATACAGTCAAAAATTTACCAGAGTCGAATCAGTTAATTCAGCCCCAAATCCAACACACCCCTTCAAATTGACCAACCAAATCAACAAATACCATCAATAAGATTATTCTTTTGATTATATTCATAATAAAGAATCTTGATACTATTCATGAATTAAAATATGAAAACAATTCTGAAATAATAAAATTTAAAAACCAATTTTTTGGGCCGATGTTTGGAAACTTAATAAAAAGTTACTTGAACCACTCCAATTTAGTTGAAGCCAACCGAAATTTAATGGACGTCTGTATCCTCTCAATCTAACCATCAGTAAAAAACTTCAGATTCCACTTCACCTCAACATTCGATCTGTTGAATCCAAACAGAAAGTCTTAGAACTTACAAAACTCGCTAAAATAAATAAAATAGTTATAATAAGTCTAAACGAAATTAACTTAAAACCAGACAAATATTCGTACTACCAGGCTTCAAAAGTTTTAGAGGAGATAGATAAGAGAGAAGAGATGGCGGTGCGGCAATCTTCATCAAAAATAATTTAATCTTAACAGAAATTTCACTATCAAATATTTCCAAAATTAATATAAAGTTGTCATCGAATTAACAATTAACCATAACTTAAAATTATATATTTATTCACATATTTCACATATTTTTTCACATGTTCGATTTTAACAACTTTTTAAGCAAAAGTATCTTAGATATTACAATAAGTCCGAAACGATACTCAAATTTTTAAAATTGCATAAAGTTCTTAACAATTCGATTAGTAATTATCAATCAACGATAACCGAATTCATTGATATGACTCCTAAGCTAAAAAAATTTACTTTTAAAAGAATAAACTAACAATAAAAAAATCTATAATTACAATTAATAATTACATGAGATCTTGCCATATCTCATAGCGGGTCTACATTACCATCATACTTTCAAATCTATTTAATATACTGGTATAAAACTTTTCAGCATACCTTTTTTTCATTCCAGCATATATTACTAATTAGCATATTTTCTTCTGAAAAACAAACCTCCCTTTTTAAAAAACCAAAAAACTATTTTACATACTGAATTTTAAAAATAAAAATTTATTCTTTAATTTTTTTTTTCAAAAAAAATCAATTTAATCTTTGTCTATTTAAGCAATTTTTAATAAAAAAAATATATAAAATTTAATTTTAAAAGGTAGTAAAACTCATTTACTTGTTCAAAAAATTCATACTTAGAGTGTTTTTTAGCAAATTGTTTGCATTTGCTATCAGGTGACGATTCAAAAGCAAATTCTTGCAGATTTTTTGAAAAATAACGAGTCATATTCATTAAAATGTCAATAAAATTGTAAATGCTTAATTTTTTTCGTACAGTAAAGGTTCTTTTAATTGAAAAAATAATTAAAAAAATCTTTACAAATTTTTTTGGGAAAACACTTTAAACTCTTCAATTTTCAAATTGTATTCAGCTTCATTCATTTAATAGTGAATATTACGTATATATTATTTTATTTTTGCTTTCAATTTATCTGAATGTGACTGATAACGTTTCCGGCAATTATATATCACGTGAAAATAGCACACTAAAACTTTTGTTTTTGAAAAGACATCAATTGCAGCAATATATGATGCATAACAAGCATCTTGCATGATATAATCCGGGTCGAATTTTAATCATATTGTTTTTGCAATTTTTTTTACTCTTTTATAAAAATTCTTAAAATCCTGCACTTACTCATGGCTCGTGATATAAAATGTAATGGGACTAATATTTCCGCTAAAATCAGTCTTAGCAAGCACAATTAAAGGAAATCCATTTTTAATCAATTTGTATGTTGAGTCTAAGTGAAAGCAATCACTAAATTTATTATCAATCCTATAAAGAAGTCGTTTTGTCGTCACCATCAAACCCAAGTGGCTTGAGTCTGAACCATTGTTTACTATAATATAACCTTTTTCGTTGAATTTCAAATTGAAAAAAAAAAGGTTCATCTTCGCCTAATTTAGATGAATAAAAATGTTGCTTAACTTATTTAATCACATTCGCGATTGAGTTTGTGTTAAACTTACGATTTCTAAAATTTGTTACAAATGTTTGAATCTTACAATAAATAATATTATTGACAAGCTGTGGAGAGATGGTCTGTTCTACAAATTAATTGGTAGAATTCCAGACGCGATTTTGCGAGTGCTATATGTTTATTATAGTATTTCAAAAATAGTCATAAAATATGAAAATGAGGTTAGTGAAATGATTAAAACAAGTGAAGGAGTTAAACAGGGAGGTATCCTATCTCCTTATTTGTTTAATTACTTCATTAACGACCTTTTAAACGAATGCACCAATTTAAATATTGGGGCATCGATTAATGGTATTAACCTTTCGATAATAGCATACTGTGACGACATCGTTTTACTTGCGCCCTCTTTTGGCCAGTGTCAAAAACTACTAGAAATTTGCTCGAATTATTCAATAGCCTGGAAAATTGATTTCAATCCTGACAAATCTATGGCACTATTAATTCAAAATACCAATGTTAGCAATGAACCTAAATTATCAGTCAATGGTAAAGAAATACCTTTCGTTAAAAGTGTTGAGTATCTAGGCCTACCAATTGGTGATACAAAATATGTCAATAACTTTATTGAAGAAAAGTGGAAAAAAGTTGAAAAAAGCTTGTACGGTCTCTATGGATTGGGTTGTAAACCCAAACAAAGTAGCCCAAAACTTGTCGCATTTCTATACAAACAATTTTGTCAGTCTATTTTTAGACAAACACTGGACCTGACGTTTATTGGAGACAATTAACTCAGTGAACTGGAAACAAGACAAAATCTTCTTCTTAAACGGACGTTTTGGATAAAGAAATTTGCTAGAATGAAACCAATTTTAGAGTCATTGCGTATTGAAAAAGTAAAACAAATTTATCAAAAACACAAGATATTCTTCCTAAAACAGATTAAACAAAGCAGCACTTGTTTTAGTCTCTTTACCTACTTAAGTGATCATTATGAAACTTATGATCAAAAAAACAATTCCGTGTGCAAGCAATTGTCCAATTTAGAAAAAAAAATAAACATAAGTGTTACTGATTTTGATCCAAGGACAGCGATAGAATTGATTGAACACATACATTCTGAGAAAAATCGTGGCTTGGTTGACTCGATTAAATTTATACTATCTAAAATAGAAGAAAAAATTTCAAAAAAATTAGATCATCTTTATTTGCTTAAAATTTTAAATGATTTTTTAAAAGTAGAATTTTTTACATAATTTGTTTTTTTTAATAATACTTATCATAATTTCATAATTTATTGAGACGTAAATCTTTTTATACTTTTTCTTAACATGTATACTTAAATTGGTATTTATAATACGACATCGAACTAATTTGACTTTTTTTATTTTTTATTTTATTTTTTTTTCTTATCTTTTGCCTATGAGGCTTGAAATTAATAAATAATAAAAATAATAATAATATTATGATACTTTTTTTTAGTAGCTTATTTATTTTACCTGTTTTAGCTTAGGCAATAATGAGGTTGGAATATTATATCTAGGTATAATATGAGGATCAATTAAAATTATTTTTTGAATCATGTCTTTTATTAATGGATTGATTCCTCTCGTTTTTTTCAAATTAACTTAACTTCCAACATGTTTACCGCGCTTAACAGCAATATTTTTTTTGAAACTTGACAAATATAAATTCTCAATTTCAAATAACATTGATCTGACCTACAATTGCATGTCCTATAGATTCTTTTCATTTCATCCATGTGACCATATTCCCTACATCTTGGAACACTACAAGGCCTAAATTCACTATTTGTTATTTTTATATTGCAATGAACTCATTAAAAAGTTTTTCGTCTTCAAAAGATTGCAAAATCTCAAATTCTAACTTTTTTTTAAAATTTTTTCTCCTCTCAGAATTTGTGATGAAGATTTAGTAGAAACTGATTTGCTTGAATTGTCAAATTGTAAAGTTGGTGTTTTTAGATGTTTTATGGATGATTCGGCTGATACAGTTGGTGTCGGTGTTTTTTTATCAAAGTGTAAATATTCATTAGTTTTATTTTTTTTATTTTATTTGAGTTATCTTCCAGGTCTTCATCAACATCATTTAATGAATCGTTTGGATCTTTTTGTATTTTTTTTCGTTTTTTATAAGTTCGATTAGTCTTATAATCGATATCTATTTTTGGTCTAAGTCTTCTTGTTTCCATTTTTTTAAATCATAAAATTGTTTTCAATTTTTATTTTATTTTTAAGTGTGCTAAAAAGATTTTAGTATGTTTTTAAAGTTTTTGGTTTGTTTAATATTCCAAGTTTGCTTGGATGAAAAATTGGTATATTAACAAGATCAGTCCTATATCACTCGTCAATCATAATCACTGCCTTAACAAAAAAAGGCTAAAATAACTTTAAGTGATCCAAAATACAGCAATCAAAAGTATTTTTAAGCTTCCATATGATACATCATCCGTAGAAATAAGTGAAATATCGCAACTATCAAGTACTAGTGATATATTCCATGAATTAAACAGAAGTTATATACAAAACGTCATCATAAATGAAAATTCCTTATTTAACAATCTCTTAGACGAATATAACGATATTAGCATATCATACTTAAAAAATAGAAAACCTTTTTATGCGACTTAGTTTAAACTATAAAAAATCATTATGATTTTCTTTAAAATTTGATTTAAATTTATTTAGAAAACTTAATTTAAACTTTATTTTTTATTTTCAAATTTTTGACCATAACAGTATCAATTAAATAAATAATTAAAAATCTAATCTACTTATTTATTTATTTATTTGTCTTTTCCAGTCCAGCATTACCTCTTTGAGATAACAAAATAATAAATAAAAGATAAAAATTAAAACAGTCTTAAAATAAAAAATATATTTAAAATATTATTAAAATGTCTTTAAAATATATTTAAATTTTAAAGACAAGTCAATCAATTAACTCCATTTTAGTAACATGTAAGTAAAAAATGAGCGCTTACAGTGCTGATTTGACACTGAGGTTTTAACTTTTTTACGACCTATTAAAATCTTATTATGCAAATCATAGTAGAAATCTGCTCTACTTTTCCTATCCTAACTTTTTTTTCTGGTGATGAAAATTGGTTCTTTGTTGCATTTTTTTGGTAGCAGAAGATCAAATACTAAATCAATTTGAACTATATCTCTTTTATCATTAATTAGTAGGGCTAGAGCCGGATGATACCAAACTGGTGTTTTTTTATGAGGAAATGTTACTCTTTAATTTATTCTATTTAGTACCATGCCAAGAAAAAAATTATTTTTATGTATATTCAATTAAGTTCACAGTAACGTAGTCTAATTAAGTTAATTCAATGCCTAACTAGTTTAAAAAAATGTCCAACAAAAAAAAACTGTCAATTTAGTGCCAAAAAAATTCATTTTTTGTCTATTTACATAAAAAAAAAACTTTTGTTTAACTAAAGCTCTTTTTGACTTTGTTTTTCTACCAGGCTTAGATTTTGGCTCAATAGCATCTTGTATATATCTGTTAGGTATTTCAGTCAAGCGTTGATTAACACCCAAAGCGATTACATGATAACAATTATAGTTTTTAAGAAAAAAACAACAATTACATTTACTATTACCCCATTCACCGAGGTCCAACTCAACCACATGAACATTACTATTAGTTTCAACTAGCATATCGGTATCCAAATTCTTTACTTTATTAAATTGATTGTTTATAAAGTCTAAGTTAATAAGCTTTTGGTACTTTTTTCTTTTTAAATAAGCAATGAATAATGTTTTTATTTTTTTTTAACATAATTTGACACTAATTTAACATATCAAAAAAAAAAAAAACATGCCAAGCTATAGCAATTTTTTTTTCTTACATGAAAATAAATTTTTTGACAGTCTATTAACTTAAATAAATATGGGACTGAAGTAGATCCTTTTTTTATGTCAAATGCACATTAAGCAGTTTTTGATTAAGTTTTCAACGTCATCATACATTCCTTTCCACCAAAATTCGACAATTAAGTGCTTATAGGTTTTTAGATTTCCAAAGTGACCTTTACTTAATAGTCAAATTTTGGTTGGAGAAGAATGCATGATGTGGAATGTAATCATAAAAATCTAGAAATTTATCAATTCTTTCTTTCATGAAAATGAATTTATAATGGCTATAAATATTTTTTTAGATTATCAATTAACTGCTTAATTGTCCGATAATGATTTTTTTAACAGATAAAAATTAAATTTAGATGATAATGAATCTAATTTTATTTTTATGTAATTGTATCGTCTTTATTTAAAAAAAAAATAAATTTTTAATTTTTAAACCATTTTTTAAATCCAGTCTTTTTAATAAGAGTTTTTTTTAATTTAAAAATCGATATAACCTCTAGTAAACAACTACTTGGCTTTGATATGGCATGGGTTGAGTAGCTGGATGTCCAACTGATTGAATACTTGGATAAGTACGACGATTTCCAAGACAACGCTCTTTATCAATGTGTAATGAGTTGTTCTTAACTGAAAGATCATGTTCAAGTGTAGCTTTAGTTCTTAATAAATGTTGAATTGCGTTTTCTTCTAAAGAAAGTTTATTTTTCAGATCATTTATCATTGAGTGTAGATCATCTATTTCCTGAATCAATCGATGCATTGGTTGATCACGAGCTAGTTCAATGCCAGGTCTTCTTGTTCTAGTTTCCAATCTAGATTGAGCTAGTCTTAGATAAGCCTCCTTATCCAATATAGTTTTCTTTATGAACTCAATACTTTTTTCAAGATCAAAGATCTCTTGAATTACCTAAACATTCAATTAAAAGAAAGATTACAAAATCCATTTTATAAATATTTTTTTTTAAAAAGTCACCGCGCTTAAGTGATTTTGAATTTTATCTTTTGCTTGGTTTGTTTCATTAACCCTTTGTTCAAAAGCTTCGTTCACAGTATTAAATTGATTCCACATGTCATTTGCAGTTTCCTTCAATACATTGTCTGCCATGTTCATAAATTCATCAGATGAAGCACGTTCACTTGCTGATCGACGGATATTATCTTCAGTAAATTTAGCCCAAGTGTCAGGTGAAGATACTCTTTTAAGAAATAATCAACCTTTAATTAATAAAAATTTTAGTGTTTTTGTAATACTTACGTGTTATCGACATTTTCTATTCCTAGATGAAAATTTAATCCTCTGCTAGAAACAGACATATTTTGTGCAGCAGAGTCTAAGGATAAAGCTCTAAATTTATCGGCAGCATCAAGTTCCATTTCATGTAAAGCAGAACGGTTTAGTGAGTTTTGTGTGTGGAGCCTTTCCATCATATTCCTTAGTTTACTTTGAGCATTTTTAATAATGTCAACTTCCTTTTACAAAATTGTTATTCTTTTTTTTTTATTCTCTCGATAAAATTACTCTTATTAATTCCCGTTCAACATTATCATGAACCATATCTATCCCTTGCCTCTTTTCTCTTTCATATAAGTTTTCTTGAGCAACTTTTAATTGATTTTCAGTATCATGTAATTGTTTTTCCACTTCTCTTCGTTTCATGTCAACTTGATTGATTTTTTTCGACATTTTATCTTTTTCTCTATCTAGTTCTTGCTTCCAGAAATCAATGTCATTTATTCGTTCTCCAAGTTTTTTATCTGACTCATTTTGGTTTTTTTTCGCTAAATCTTCTTTTTCTCGGGCTAGTCTTAAGGTATCAGATCTTAATCTTTCAGCAGCACTCCTAATCTTATCTGAAGCTAAGTAATTATTCATTTGTGATTGGTACCAATCTTTAGGAGTATATCTCGTATACAAAGAATTTCGAGCAGCTGGAAAAATTAATGGAACTTTCACCGAATCTACTGATGACAAGTAATTTCCAGCATGCAACGGACCAGCAGAGTCAGATGCAGATCCTTTGTACAATGAATATGATGGATGCTGAACTTGTGTACTTCTGTAGTAAGTAGAAGGTCTCCAAGGTAAATTTACAGATTTAGACAATAAACCAGAATACGGAGGTGCTGAACCAGTTCGGAAATCTTGTTGACCAATAGCTGGTAAGTATGAACCTGACTCTGGTCGACGACCTAAATGAGTATAAGAAGCAGTTGCAGTTTGTCCTAAATATTCCATCTCCTACAATTAACTAGATATTTTGACTCTATTTTAAATGTCCAGTAAAATAAAAATCATTTTAAAAGTAAATAATTATTTTGAAAATTTAATAATAGTTATACTATTAGAAATATATTTTGTTGATTTTTTAAAAATAATAAAAAGCTAAATTTTTAGAAAAAAATTCAGATTTTTATTTCAATCAAACCATGTTCGTTTAATCCAATCCTCAAATGTGGTGTCGATGGCAACACGCTTAATTTCTTTATTTGATTTTTAAATTCGTATTTCTTTTTACTTGGTAATTACATTCTAGTTGGCAAGGAAAGCCTAATTGTTGATTTTTTTGTTTCTGTTAGAGTCAGTTGATTAAGATTTAATTTAATTCTGTGAATATTTAATGTAACTTTATAATTGTTGACAATCAATTTGCTTGATTTTAATTTTTCCAGATGTTCTATATACATTAAAAAAACACTAAAATACAATAATTAACAAAGAGCAATGCTTAAAATCTTAACAACATCGCTTAAATGAAGTAAATTGTCAGAAAATGATATTTAAAAAAAGTTAACCATAGTAACTCAATATTATATAATTGAAATAAAAGAGTAAACAAATTAATTTTTATGGTAACGATAAAGTGATCTCCAGCAAAATTGCAATATTTTTTGATAGATTTTAGTGTTTTTGTTTATATTTACAATAATTATTTAAGAAAATTTATTGAATTTTCATCTAAATTATTTAAACTATCAACACAAAAAAATTAGTTGTCCATGTTTTAAATGACATATTTGTCTATGTCAAAACTATTATTGTTAATTAAAATTTTTTAAATTAATTTATAAAGGAAATCAAATATTTAATTAACATAATTTTATTAAAATCATTCGAATGGGCTAAAAATTTTTAGATAATTTTTCATAAAATTCTTCAAAAAATCGCAATTGAAACTGTCTTTACTTCAGTATATTCATGCAAACCATATTCACCCCTTTTTTTATAAAAAAATAATTTAAATGTCTTTTTTAGTAATTAAGAATATTACAATTCACGTCCAAAACCACTTTGTTTAAATCCTCCAAATGGAGCCTGATTTGCTGTTGTTTCATACGAATTAACCCAAACTGTTCCTGCTTCTAGAGAATTTGATACCTTTATAATTTGATTAACATCTTTGCTGTATAATCCTGCGGCTAAACCATAAGTTGTAGCATTTGCTCTTCTGATCACTTCATCTTCTTGCTTAAATTTAAAGACCGATACAACAGGACCAAATATTTCTTCCTTAGCAATTCTCATTTCATCAGAACAGTCTGCAAATATGGTTGGTTTTAAAAAATATCCCTTATTTCCAACTCTTTCTCCACCACAAACTAAAGTTGCACCTTCCTTAACACCTATATCAATGTAACTCATAATTTTTTTGAACTGAGTATCATTAATTATTGCTCCACTAGTAACATTTTCATCAAAAGGATCCCCAACTATTTTTTCATTGGCTATCTTTTTCAATTTTTCGAGAAATTTATCATAAACTTTTTCATGGACAAAAACTCTCGAAGATGCACAACAAGATTGACCTTGATTACTAAATATTGAAAAAGCTGTATCTTCAGCTGCTTTCTGAAGATATTCATCATCAACATCAAAGATAATAAACGGACTTTTTCCACCTAGTTCAAGAGAGACACGTTTTAAATTACTTTTAGCTGATGCTTCTTGTATTTTTCTTCCGGTGATAGCTGAGCCAGTGAATGCAATTTTGTCAACATTCATATGCATAGCTAACGCGTTACCTGCAATGTGTCCGAATCCTGGAACAATATTAACTACACCAGCAGGAAAACCAGCCTCCCGAAATAAGCTTCCCAAATAAAGCGAACTTAATGGAGTTAACTCAGCAGGTTTCATAACTATTGTATTTCCACAAGCTAATGCCGGACCAAATTTCCATATTGCCATCATTATTGGGTAATTCCATGGAATAATTTGGCCACAAACACCAATTGCTTCATGCCTTGTGTAGCAAAAATTTGAACCGTCTGCAGGAATAGTTTGTCCAGAAATTTTATCTGCCCATCCAGCGTAGTATTCCATACATTTAATGGAGCAATCGATATCAGCAAGAGATTCTGCATAAGTTTTACCATTGTCAAGTGTTTCAAGTTTCTAATAAAAAATTATTCTTAAAAATATTAATTAAAATTTAATTTTACAGCCAAATAATCCTCATCTCTACGCATTAGCTGAGCAAATTTATAAAGTAAATTTCCTCTAGCAGAGGCATCCATCTTTCTCCATTCAGAATCTCTCTCAAATGCTTTGCGAGCCGCTTTTACGGCTAAATCAATATCATCTTCTCCAGCTTCTTGAACTTGCGCAATTTCTTCTTCAGTTGCTGGATTATATGTCGGAAAAGTTCGTCCAGTTTTAGCATTGACAAACTCATTGTTGATAAACAGCTTAAAATAAAATTTAATTCTATTAAATATACAATTAATAAAAATCATGTTACTTGAGTATATTTAATTTCTACTTTAGAAGGCATTTTCAAAATAATTTTTAAAAAAATTTTTAGTTTTAGAAATTTTCTTTTTTATCCTTTTAAGAAATGTTTAAGAGAGATTGCATATTTTTGATCTTAGCGTTCTTGCAAAACTAAGCTCGGCAAAAATTTCTAGAAGAATCCTTAAAAAACCATTACAAGTTATAAAATTTTGCTGATCAAGCAAATTAAAGGTTTATCATTGAAATTTTGATAAAATTTTCGTTAACTTTATTTTAACATATTTAACTTGTAATTTTGTCATATTTTTTTAAATCATTTTTTTCGAAATGATAAATTTTTGTTTTTTAGGGATTTAATTTGATAAAATAAGCAATATTACAATTTTTTATCAGTCAATAGAAAATTATTAATTAAAGAATAAATTAATGTTTTTCCAAAAATATAAAAATAAAATGAATAAAATTCAGGTAAAAAATTTTTAAAGAACTCAAAATTTTTTAAAATAACAATTGAATTTTCTAAAACTAATTTCAATCCGAAATTAATCAATAATAATATTAAAAAGAAGAAAAAATAACGAGTTTAAAACAGTATAATTAACACTTTAAAGCACCAGGGTTTTTTAACCTTTTATTTTTAAAAATTTAAAACTTAAATTCTTTGATTGATTAAAAATTCTATAAAATAGCTCATTAACAAGGCATACTACACAACAAGACCGGCGATCATAAAATAATTTATTTAAATATCTGCTATTTTTAACATATTATATATTTTTAACATTTTGCTAATTTTAGAAATTGAAAGTTTATACCTCAAATTTTCAAATAATTTTTATTTTATCAAAAATTAAATAAATATAAAATAAAAAGATAAAAAATTAGTATTTTATTCTTGTAAAAATTAATCACCGCTTTTTATTTTATATAAAGTTTTCTTTATATAAAAAATTTAAATTTATAAATAATTTTGTTTCATATTTTAACGGATTTTTACCAATTGATTGTTGACATATTAAAATCTATCTATTTAAATTCATTATCAAATATTTTTTAAATAAAAATAAAATATTAAAACTTAAGAAATAGATAAAAAAATACTTGATATAATATTTATCTAAAAAAAAAATTTAAAAGGATTTCAAGCTAAATAGCCATTTTTATGAAGAATTGAATTATAGCACTTTTTTTAAATCGAACATCATTGAACCAACTGTAAATTTTGTGTCTAGCATAATGCTTAAGAATTAAATTTATCCTTATGTTTTTTATCGTTATGTTTAACGTCTAAATTGGGTTTTAATTTTTTACTTGTTTCCCATAAATCATGTAACATGACTTTTCAACAGACATTTTCATTTAGGTACGCTACTAATTAATCATATTTTCGTGATTTCCTTTTTTATTAAAAATAAAAATAAAGATTTAAACTGTTTGTCCAAAATAGAAATCGAAAAAATCATCGACAAATTATGTCTAAAAAACAATTTGAAGAAATTAAAATCTGCCTGAATTTTGTTATGTTAGTTTTAAAATTTTAAAAACTAACACAAACCTATTTTATAACTATTATAATAATTTTAAATAGATGCTTTGCGTCTGTATAAAATTAATACGAATTAATACACAAAAAATTATCGTTGAAAAAACTATTTGAATACGTATAAATACTAATTTAAAATGTCCAGTATTGTTCCAAGAGATGTCGGAACATTGTTGAGAGCTTTCAGAAAGTTCTGTTTTGGAGGAGTAATTCTATTTATTTTTTAACTTTATATTTATTAATTCAAAAAGAGAGAATGGAAAACTCATTTGCGTTTTGAAGGAAAAAACTTTGCATCAAGAATGGAGGAGACAGCCATTCTACCCAGTAATCATTTAATATATTTTTTCCATTAATTTTTAATACTTTTTTTAAGACGGTCCGAGCCATAAACTGTCTCAAAATCAATATCAGTCAAGAGATGCAAGAAGAACAAGCAGCCCACCTGAAAATATTTTCAAAAACTTTTAGAAATAAAAATCAGAAAAAAACGTTTTTTAAATTAGATAAAAAAGATATTATCTATAACTGTCAATAAAAATCATTTGTTCTAAACCTTAAATGTTTTTGAATATTCAAATGAAAATTTAGCTTTTTTTTTGTTTTTTTTTTCAATAGTATGTGCAATTTTTTAATATAAAAAAACTCAAATTACTTTTACAGAAATGTTTGATCTAAGATAATTTATTGTTGTTATTGTTAAATGAATATTTTTGTCTTAGTTAAAAGCACGAAACGATGATGCATTCATAGAAAAGAGATCTTTATTTTAGATTGAATATTCAATTTTAACAAAATCCACGGTATTTTGTGGCCTCAATAATTTTTTGAAATAAAAATGTGCCCTTTAGTACTTTTATTTTATAATTTTTACGTTATTTAAAAGAAAAATATAAAAAAAATTTAACTGCATTTTTCTATATCTAAAAACTATTTTGAATCAAGATATGCATACATTTCAAAATATTAAAATTTAAAAATATCATTTTAAACTCATAATCAGAGTCTTAAGAATTATTTAAGTCAAAGCATCGGCTTAGAATTATGACTTGGCAAATATATATTGATTTTAGCTTGTTAAAAAAAGGAATTTTTATCATAAGCTTTATTAGATTAAATAAGTTCTATTTATCTAACTTTAAAATTTATTTGGAACTTAAAAGTAATTAATCCAATTTCAATAACGTTTCTTCTATATTAAATTCGTTTATATTTATCGCTTGGATATTAAAGTTTTCCTTGTTTATAGTTTCAATGCAATCTTCAAAAGAATCTTTCATTGTTCCCAGCAAGTTTCTAGCTTCGTGATACAAACTCTTATCTGTCTTCAGTTTGAGCATTTTTATTAGAGCAATTTCACTAGCTGATCTAATAAAGGAAGCTTTTTCTCTTGTACCGTTAATTAACATTGGTACAAAAATTTTAATTACTTCAGAATCAAACGGCTTTTCATTTATAGTGCAAAGAAAAGAAATTATTTGAACTGAAAGGAGCTTTATTTCATTCGAGTTGTGATTGATACATCTGGCTAAAGCATTTGTCAAATTAGCATCCGATTTAATTTCATTTTTTAAATCAGAATTCAAAATGAAGCAAATAGCTCTAATTGAACTCATGCATACATGGATATTTTCCGATTGTGAACATTTCTTAAGAAATTTAAATAAATTTTCGTCAAATCTTTTGCGTTTTGAAGTAGAAAATTGTAAAGTTGAAGAAATACACATGCAATTTGATTGAAGAAAAATCCATGGTTTGCTCGAATATTTATCGTAATCAATAAGGTCATCAAAAAATGTGTCATATTTTTTATCGTCTAAAATATTAAGCAATGAACCTAAAATTCCAGCACTCACTGAACGAATTGATTGCTCAGTTGAATAAAAATATTCCTCATCTTTTAAAATTTCGAAGATACGCTGTTTCGTTTCCTGACTTAGTTTTGGACCAATACTTATTATGCATAATTTAATTGTATTTAGATATGTTTCTTTAAATTGTAATTCACTTGCATTTTGTGTCAAATTTAAAATGTCAATTAAAACAGAATCTTTTTTTAGACTCATCTCGAGTAAATTTGCCAATGCATAGCCAGATTTAAGTCTAACATTTCTATTGTTGTCAGAAAGATTTTTAATAAAAGTTGGTTGCAGCTGAGGTAAAAAGGGTTTTAGTGTGATATTAACTTTTAAGAGCAGTAGATAAATAGCATCTAAAATAGCAGATTTAACACTCGAATTATATCTTTCACCCAGAACACGAATTAGGGGACCAGTAATAGCCATAACACTTGACTTGAGAGATTCACCATCAGATAATTTAATGCACTCACAAAGAATTTGAGCTGATTGCTCTTTAATATCTGATGAACCATTTAGAAGCCCTTCTTTAAATATTGGAAGAATGCAACTAATTCCTTTTTTAGGTAAACAAAATCCAGGCAAATTTACCGAATTCAATGCTTGATAATTTAAATTATAAATTTGATTGATGTTTTGAAAATTAAATTTAGACATAGACCGTAGTGATTGTCGAATAACTGGTAGTCTTAATGTTAAAGCTGCCCCATTTAGTCTTTGAACTATTTGATAAATACACAGCCATGATTTTTCTAAAATAAGTTTGTTGGTGTCACTTAATAGACTCAATAAAGATTTAATTAATTCATCATTATATTCTGAATAATCAGCTGATGTTTTTGAACAAAACCAGCCTAGCATATCCAATGCAGCCATTTTGACATGCATGTTTTTATCCGGATTAACAGCATTTTGAATTAATTCACTTATTAAAGTTTTTACTCCATCCATATCATGAATAGAAAGTAACAATTGTTCACATTCATTGACCCATTCAGAATGTTTAGAATCGTTCGAAGAATCTAAGTTAGTCTTATATGTGGAAGACAGAGCTTGTAACAAAGATATTATAACTTTATTCAAATGTTTACTCAAAACTTCAGTATTGGTGGCAGAGCATAATTTACACAATGCATTCATATTGATTGGAGGAGTAGTCAAATGTGGTATCAAAAACGGTAGAATTGCACGGCTTTTTATCAGCATAATTTGCTTCAAAGCATCAAGAGCTCTTTCAGAGTTTTCTAAGTCAGAGCTTTTTAACTCTCCATATAGATTTAAGCATACTTCTTCTAGAGCTTTAACTCCTATCATTGAATGAAGGTTATCGAAAGTCTTTGCAGCATTTGATCTTACTTCAGGTGAACGATCCATCAATGCTTTCCTTACAGTTGGTATCAAATTATCAGAAAATATTAAAAGATTGTCTCTGCTAATATTAGACATAATTTCGCTTAACGCTATACAAACACCCTGTCTTTGATCAGAAGATTCTGTGTTTAAGCCTTTTTCAAGTATGGGTATAATGTCCGGTAAAATTCTTTCACCAAGTTTTTTGACAATATCAACGAGAGTTGATGCTGCTATTTGTCTCTTATCGCTATTTGAACTCGATAAACAGTTTAAAAGTATATGAAATAACGTAGAAAGAATTTCTTTTAATGTTTTAGGTGTATTAGAAACTATTACTTTCCATATATGCAAAGCTGCTTGTCTCACTTGCAACGATGTGTCAGATCTACCCATGTACAAGCCTGAGTATATGATATTTCTTCTTTCAATTCCCAAAGCATTAATAATAGCTATTGAACCTTTTTCAGTTCCAAAATTATCATCTTCATGCGCACTTTCAGTTGTCATTTTTCCTATTACACCACTTATTTTGTATAGGAGGTCACCTAATAGTTGCACACTTGAAAATCTTATTCGCCAATTTAAATCAAATAATCCTTTTTCCAATTCAGGTAAAAATAAATTTATAGCACAGTCTGCATACATGTTGACTATTCTCTGTCCTGCTTTAATTGCCGTATCTCTAAGAAATTCAGAGTCATCTGCAAGAGCTTTTAAGATAGGCTGAATAATTAATCCGATATAAGGAATAAAGGTATCTCCAAATGTTAGTGGCAAATAAATAAACATCATTAAATAGCCGTCTCTAATGAAAGGAGATAAATCGTTTTGAATCGCCCTTTCAATTATTTCTGGCATTGATTTTTCTAATTTTACCACTCCTAGAGCACCAAATACTTCACTTAGACCTTGGGCAGCACCTGATCTATCTACAGAACTTATTTCAGAGACCAATTTATCCATTAGCCAAGTAATTATTAAAGATAAATCATTTTCACCTATAACTTTAATCATAGCTCCCAGAGCTTTAGAGGATACAGCTCTCACCTCTGGAACTGGATCTAGTAAGCTAAGTTTTAATCCTGGTATAATTGATGGCAAATAGGGAGTTAAATCTTTTTGATCAGTAAGCGAATACATATTTCCCATTATTTGAGCTGCCATTTTACGGATTTCTGTTGAGCGATCTTGAAAAGCTCGTTTTACCACTGGGATAATAAGTGCAAGAGAAGGAGCATCAATAAAATGGACAAATTTAGTTTCTAATAAAACTTGCAATGCTTTCGACGTTTTAACTGCAGGATCTTGCAATGCTTCCAACAATATATTGGTTATGGATAATATTTCAGGATTTTTTATTACAGAACCAATGTGGCGCAAGGCTTGAGCACCAGCTTTTTGAACTTTTACATGTGAATCTGATAGAATTTCTATGAGTTTTGGAACTATACTTGGTAAGCAAGTAGATAATTGCTTCGGAGCACAATGAGCCATATTTCCTAAGAGTTCTACAGAACCACATTTTGTTCGCCAAGATTCATCTTCGCCTAATCTTTCTAGTAATTTTGGTAATATCATTTTTACACCTGTAGCAGTTAAGTTTTTCATTATAACTTTAGCACAATCATCAGCTGCTTGGCGTACGGATTCATCACTGTCGCCAAAACAAATCAAAAGATTTGGCAATATTTCAACACTGTAAGGTTCAAATAGTTTTCCTAACAGAATGCAAAGCATTTCATATCCAATTAAAGCGCCTTCTCTTTGTTTTGTTTCATTTTTGTTATTAATAGCTTCATTTAGTCTTTGAAGGACATTTTGTTTCCTCAACAAAATAATTCCAGATCCCTTAATCATGCCGGCAAGGCCATAAGCGGCACCTCGTCTTTCTCCATAAGTTTGAGCCGAAAAAAGCTTATTCAATAGTTGATTTATATAATTAGGAACTTGAGATTTTATTGATTCAACCAACGGGGGCAAACAATTCGCAACTGCTTCTTGGACCTGTTGTGATGGCGTTTGTAGAGCCTGAACAAGTTTGTCTATTATGGGTGCAATTTTAGTATCATCTTTATCTAAGTGTTTAGCTAAAGTTGCCATAGAGATAATGACATTTTGTCTCACTGAATCATAAGACGCATCTTTTGGTGCATCTTGTAAAAATTTCTCAAAAAGAGGCAAAAGACTGTTGATATTATCCTTTCCATGAATATTTAAAGATTCAATAGAAGCTTCTAACATTTTGTTTCTCACTATTTGATTTCTGTCATTCATTCCTTGATCAACCAAAAATTTGAATATTATTACTATTAAGTCAGTATTGCTTTTGGGAATAGCTTGAGATAAATTAATTAAACCTTGGGCTATTCCAATTCTCTTCTCATATTCATCGATATTGATCTGAGTAGAGTCTATTCGACCAAATTTATCTTTTACTGGTTCGTTTAAAATATTGTAATTTTCATAGAGCTGTATTAGTGATTTAGTGATCGTCTCTATAAGAAATTGGTGTTTTTTTTCAACTAGATCAGCAAGTGCATCTGCAGCACTATAACGAACATTTTCAGCAGAATGTACTAAGTCTTTTATCAAATCTAAGCATAGTTTGTCATCGGATTCAAAAGAACCTTCTTTCCATATTTTTTCTGCTACCAATTTATTTGATTCTGATGAGTCATGACAATTTATTATTATTCCTCGTTTTAACTCAGTAAAAATATGGTCATATGACATAAATTTTGGCTTTTCAATTAAGAATAAATTTCTATTATTTATCAATATACTGATACAATTAAGACATGTTTCTCTAACCGAATTAATTGGGCTAAACAATCCCTGAGTAAGTTCGTTTAATTCAGAATTGTAAGTTTTCATAAACTCAATTTTACTATCTGTCAAGTTGATTTCAGAATTAATTAATAATTTATTTGTAAATAAAATAAAATTTCTAATTGTTTCACTTGTTTTAGAAATTAAATTGTAATTGAAATTTTTGTTTTTTGAGACAATTATAATATTTAATAGAAGATTAATATATTCTGCACTTGGAAAGTTATCAACGATTGATCTAAAATCAGGAATATATGATCTAAGATGATTGTCAAGCTGGTTATATCGATTGTTACAATAAATTTCAATTATTTCAACAATTTGTTGATAGTCTTCTTCTTCCAATGATGAATAATCCAGAGCACATTTTAAAAAAGGGTAGTACAAAGCCGGTTTGAAAGGATTAAATATTCTTTCTCGGTTAATTGAGATTATTAGACGTTTAATCATTTTATTTAAAGGCTCTTGTGTCCAGCAAGAATCTAGATCATTTGATAAACTAGAAAGACGAACAAAAGCAAAAATTATTTGATTATTTAAATCAAGTTCATGAAAAACATTAATTATATAATGTTGACATAATGGCGATCTAATAAGCAAAATGAATAACCTGGTAATTTTAAGAATATAAAATGAAAACTCATCATAATTTCCTCTAATTGCATGTATCAATATTTGAAAAGATTTTTTTATCGTATTATCTAGATTGATCATTTCATTTCGTATTTTTTCTTCCTTCTCAATTTGAGCATTTAACAATTCTCTTTGTTTTTGGCTCATTTGAGCTTTGATTTTTTCAATCGACATTGAAATTTCAGATCTTGTTCCTTTTTTTGCATCAAGTTCTTTTTTCAATTCGATATCTGCTAGCTGTTCCTTATAACTATAGGTTTTATTCTCACGTTTGATATTTGTTTGCGAAGAAGATTCTCGCTGCTGCTTCAAATAATTATCAATTAATGATTTATCAAATAAATCGCCAGGTTTAGTTTTCATTATTTGATACTCTTCAGAGCTAATTTTTTGAAGTCTATCAAGATTATTGTTTAAATGTAAAATTGCAGTTTCCACAGCTAATTTCAAATATTTTTTGTAATCTAATCGGCACAAAATTTCAACTGTATTGAGCTGTTTTTCATCCAAATTTTCTGTACCGATCGTAAAATGTATCAAATTGGACGCCTGATCTTTAATTAGTTCTCTGAAATTAATTTCATACGTTGGATTTTGCTTTAAAAGTCTAATGAGACATTTTTCATAAATTTGCTTGTCAGTTTGAAAACAAAAAGGAATACCAGCAATAAGAACAAGTCTGTTTGTTAGATCATCCACTTCTGATTTTTTCAAATTTTGCACCGACGAAATTATAAGCAAAAGTTCACAAATCGATTTGTTAGACGGACAATTTTTGTTTGAAGCATTATCGCGTTCAATTGAGTCTTTTTCTGTTATAAATAACTGAAGACAATTTTCGATCAATTCTATTAGAGATACGATAAGCGAATAAGAAGCCCAGTTTAACATTCTTTTTAAAACATTTTGCGCTTCATGTCGAATACTAAATTTTGGGTTCATCAATACATAGAGGAATCCAACCATCCAATTTCTATAAATAAAGACATTAAAAATTTTGACATTAATTAATAAGGCTTACTTGATATCAAATTCGTTTGCTTTATTTGAATTAATTTCCAAAAGACGTTCGAATAAAAGTATGAACAAACTAAAACCTTTTTCGTTTAGGCTGCATATAAATTTCTCATTCGTAAAAATGTTTCTTTTTGAATCGATTAACGTTAAAATATCCGATTCATTTGATTCTGTAGAATAAATATTATTTGGAATCAATGCTAAAATTAATGAAACTGAAATCGCTTCATTACTAGATGAATTATTTGCTATAACCTGACTATTGAGCTTTTCTAATGATGACACACAAAGGCTTTTAAAATCTACCAAGTGTCGCCTCAACTTTTCTGCCCAAAAAATTGAAGAAATGACTTGAAAAATATTGCTACGAATGTTATTTGTGTAACTTTTTATATTTAGCTGATTTTTCAAAAATTCTTTGATTTTTAAAATTACTTCATCTGAAAAAGTACAGATCTGTAAATTTTTCAATAGATTGTCTAACTGTTGAAAGCAATTGATAATTGTTTGCTCGTTTGTTTCTGTCTTTAGATATTCTTTAAAAGAATTTAAAAGAAGAATTGAAGTTTCTTGTTTCGAAGACAATAAATTTCCACAACTATTTCCAATTGCTGTTATTACTGACTGTTTTTGATTTGTGGTTAAAAATTTTCCTTGATTTTGAATTAATATATCAAAAAGACTCTTTATTATAGTTTGTAAAGACTCATCATTCCTGCAGTGATCAGTTAAAACTTTAAATACTTTTATTGTTTCAATCTGAATGTTTTCGTCTTTACTTATTAACTGAGAATTTAAAGAAGATATCAATTCTGAATAGATATCATCGAAATCGATATTCAAATCTTTAAAAATCAATCCTAAACGTTGTAATATTATTTCCGGATTTCTAAGTAGGGATCGCTTTATTTCTGGCAGAAATTTTTCTTTAAAATCTTCCTTGGTCACATATTTCAAAAAGAAATTGCTAGCTTGCATTAACCAAATATCAATTTTCAAACGAGATTCAATCATATTTTCGTCATAAATTTTCATGATTGAATTCTTTAGATCAAAATATAGATCATTTTTACTGTCCGAAAAATATTTTAGCAGATATCCGAGGATCAAAAGATTTTTTGCAATATCACTGCCTGTTATAAGTGAACTCGTAAAACTTGAGCAAATTGATGGCAATTCATCAAGAATTAGTTTTAATTTTTTGTAACTTATATTGAAATATCGACCGGAATAAAACGAATAACCAACTAACGCAAAATTTGAGTATATTTTTGATATTCTATTAATTTCATCTTTAAGAAAATCAATTTTGCTTTTGGCATAAATACTCTTTATTAATCCATTCAAAATATCCTGTCCATAAAGACTTAGGGTTGATGATGATCTGTTTGGATGACCGATTAAATTTTTCGAATGAATCTCTAAAGATGTTAGTATAATCTTTAAAGAGGACTCACAATCGATTTCAATCAAATAATTGTTCAACTTTATCAAATATTCTTTTGATAATTTGTCGATATAAATTGGAAATAAGTAATAATTAATTTTTGATAAACCCTTGTACGCAGAATCAGGAATATTATGTTCTAAACGATTTTCTAGAACTTCAAATACTTTCTCGAATAGTTTTTTTCTTTCCTTTAAACTCGACGAAGTTGACTTGTACGCAAATTCTTTAATAATTTCCATTTCAACTATTAATTTTAATAACATGTGGCGCAAAGAAAAACTTTAAATATTTATTAAAAATATAGAATTGCACAACAATTTACTCTTTTTCTTAAAACATAATCTAAAAATATTTTTCAAATGTGTATAGTGTGAAAAACTTTATTAATTTTTATTACGAAATTTTATCAAAAAATATGTAAAAATTTTTGCATGCTCCTGATTAAAAACGTTGATTTAATGCTATTTTTTAATTTAAATATTTACGTTATCTTATTAATTAATTATTTTTTTCGTTATTCACTTCTTGAGGAGAATAAGGTCATTACTTTTGATTTTCATTTAAGTCGATCTTTTGCCTTTTCCCTTGCATCTCCTTATGCTATGTCCATGCTCAAGAAATCGTATTGATTTAATAGTTCTAAGTTTATTCTTCTGTTGGTTAATAATTTAACAATGTCTAAGGTCAGTGTATCACAAGATTACCAATATGAAACATGTTAAGGTTTTTCTGTAAAAATTATAAATTCTCTAACACTCAGTTTTGTAGCTCTTATCATTTTATTGAATCAATATTAATAAACCAAAAAAATTGAAGAAAAAATTTATTTTATTATTAAGTAAAACTAGTGAACTAATGCATTAAAAGACAATATACGATAATTTTTTAAATTAAAAAATATCAGAAATTATCAAAAATTTTTTCGATCCTTTGTCAAAATTACATTAAAATTTTTTTTTTTAATTTCTAGAAAAAAAACTGAGCTTTTTTTTAACAAGTATTATCTTCAAATGGACGATCATTCCACTTTCAAATTAGTTTTATTTTACTTTCAAAAAAATTTAAAAAAAAAATCATATTTTTTTTAATTTTTTTTCTTTTATTTATCCATGAATAATCTAAGATGAGTTTATAATTTGATGGTATTTATTATAATTAATTTTAAAGTATCATAAAATATTTAAACTTATTTTTTAAAATTGTTTACTAGCATTAGTGTCAAAATGGTACTCTTAAAAATAAATAGTTGAAAAAGACAAAATTAAAGTATAATAGAGCTAATTATCGATGTGTATAGACTCCTATGCGTTTTGTGATCTGGATGTCAGTTTTTTAACAGATTAAATCTCTGGTCTTGGTAAGAAGCACAAGACCCCAATGTTTTAACATTAAAATTTAAACAATTCTAATTTTGATAACAATTAGAATTAAATTTCTTGACCAGTTATATGAAAAGTTATATTTTAAAAATTTATTTTTTGTCAAACCAATATCTCAAATTTCTCAAAGGGGTTATACATTAGCTGATATGAATTTTATTCAGCTAATAGTTGACGAAATCGCCTTCCAAGCGATTTATTACCCATCACAGCAAATATGAAAATGTTTATTAATATGATCTCACATTAATATTTATAAAAATTACCTGAAAACTCTTATTTTTCTTTAAATAAACAAATTTTTAAATAAAATCATAAATTGGATTATCAAATTATTTATTGTAAGAAACAATTTTTAGGGAATAATTTAATTATACCTTCGAACAAGCCATTCTTTTTATTTCTAATTAATTAAATATTTCTTTGTATATTTGATAACTGAATTTGCTTGTTGTTTATAATTAGAATTGATGGACTTTAAGTTTTCACGACCATTTTATCTTTTCTTTTCGTTTTGCTTGATTTTTAGCCAGGCTTTTTAACAGATTTTCTTTCATTTTTTTACACTGATGGACTGAAGATTCAAAATGTTTCTTTGATTTTCTTGTAATGAATTTTCAGAAGCTTTTGAATTTTTTTTATAATCAGAACGAACTGATTTATTGTTACAAATTTTGTTCACCTTTTCATGATCTTTGTTATTTGGACTCATTCTAGTTTTTTCATCTTCTTCAGATGTTATCATTGAGCATGATTGACATTTTTCAATAAACCAATTCATTTTATTTTCTTCATTATATTTCAAAGAATTTTTTTTCTCTTCAATAACTGGAAAATGACATTTTTGATGATATAATTTAGAACAACGATTACATTCTATAAGTTTGTTATTTTTATCTTGATTCATTTTTTTACAAACGAAACAATTAAAATCTAATTCTAACATTTCATCATCAAATGCATCATTTGAATCAGGAGATTTTTCTGAATTTGAACTAGCAGTTGAGAGAGAACAAGATGAATTTTTTTCTATGTTATTTATAGATCTAGATTTATACGTTGATATATCTGTAGTATTGATTGTTTGTTTGAGCCTTTTAGCTGGGTTTTCTGATTCATTAGTGTTTGCGGTTGAACCAATGTTAAAAGGCCTTTTTAATTCATTTTGGCATGTTTTCTCAAAAGATTCCCATAATTCTTCTAATTGTTTAACGTTATCATCACTCTTTAATTGAATAATTTTGATTAATTTTTTAACTATTTGATCATATGATTCCATTATAATTTTGAGATAATTTATAAATATCTAAAGAGTAAAATAACTAATTAATAAAATTATGAATGTTGGGTGGAGTCTTCTACAATCAAAAATGAATAAATACCATTATGAAAATTAGAATGAATATTTCAAATTAATTTTGTTTAGTTTTTCATAAATTATGATTCATTAGTTAAGCTGATTATTTTGGAATTGGATTTTTATTGATTTTATTCAATGAATGATTAAAAAGTATCTTAATTAATTGCTTAAACCTAAAATTAAAAATCTTAAATCGATACTGAAAGCTGCTTTCAGTTTAGATTAATGAAATCGAATAAAATTAAATCTACAGAAATATAAAATATTTCAAAAGAAATTTTATTTCTAATTTTCAACTATGATTATTCTTCAACTATTTATACTAATTTTGAAATAAATAACGAGTCTACGAGCCAGGTCCTATTACTCCATCTCTCACACTTTAAATTAAAATATTTATTTTTTTTATGAATTAAATATAATGCTCTTGGTATCCAATTGAAACATCTTAAATAAAATAATGCATGTACAAGTATACATGGCATCATTATATTTAACTGTGTAGACGCCTAAAAAAGTTAGCTCTATTAATTTTTTTCTAAATTTTAACATATGGATTTGGTTTAAAATTTTAATTTTTTTTGCTAAATTGAGAATTTTTGCAATTAAAAATTTTGATCATAATATATACAAAATTTAATTTAGATTAAATAATAGAATTAATAAATGATGGTTTTGAAATTTTTTTTCAAAAATTTTAAAAATGTTTACTCTAAAAATAGCATGCTGATTAAAAATAGAACTTTTACATTTACTAAATTGTTTATTCTAACAGAATTTGGAATTTTCATTTTTTCATACATTCTATGGAAACGTATGAATGATTCTCAAGAATTTAGATTTTATATGAAAGATAATTATCCATCAATATTAGAAGGTTAGTTCAAATTTAACTTAACTTTTAATCAACCAAATTTTTTTTCAATTTATTTTCGGTCACATGAATTTTCTTTTAATTTAAAAAATACTTTAAATTTTTATCTTTTAAATAAAGATATTAAGTAAAAAATTAATATTTAGAAATTTTAAGGATATTACAAAACTGGTGAAATCATTGGAAATAAAGAAACAAGAAATTTTGACATTGAAGATTGGAAAAAAAAAATCAGATTAAATGGATTTTATAAAAAGTGAAGCAGATTTAGCAATTTCTAAAAATAAAAGTTTAACAAGTAGATTTTCACTAATTTTACTCGAACCAGGAGAAATCTATTTCCAAGATTTTTTGGTTTATTATTATCAGTTTGAATCACCATTTGAATCTTTTAAACAAAAAAATTTAATTAAAGGCAATCTTAAAATATGCTCAAAATCGTTTTTGTTTGAGCCACTAGATTTCAATTATCCCCTCATTAAATTTAGCTACAAATTTATTAATAAGATACTAACTTTTCACGATAATAAAGAATCGTCTTTCGAGGAAACGAATTTTTCAGATAATAACTTTCGAAAGAATAAATGCTTTGCAGTTGATATCAAGCAAACTTCCAGTTTTAAATCAAATAACAAAATCGAGCCTTATAAAATTAGAAAAAGAAAAAACGAAAGTGAGTTGCAATTTTTCGAATTTATTTTTACAGATTGTTTTGAGTCTCTTGATCTTTTACTCCAATTACATCGAGCTTCGACTCTCGATTATGAACAAGAGGAAATTATGATTGAATTGATTTTAAATTCATGTTTGAATCGAAATCAATTTAAATTTGATTTGCATCAACTTGAAGATGTCATGAAAGAACATATTCAATTCGAATATAATGTAACTAGAATTAATCCATTGGTGGGTAATCCTGGTAAATTAGTTCTCTCAAATATGTGTATTTACTATAAGCCTTTCAATAATTTAAATGATTCAGAAATATCGAATGAAACCAATATCACTAAAGTTCGATTAAATCAAATCAAGTACGTAATTAAACGACGATATCATCTGCGAAAAATTGGTCTTGAAATTCAATATTTAAATTTTGATTCTGGAAATATTACTAAATCATGGGATAAAAATATGCCTCATTTATATTTGACTTTTGAAAGTGAAAACTATCGTGATCTTTTTTACAGTCAACTCACTGAAAAATATAGAGATAAATTGGTAAATTATGAAGAATTTAGTAATGAAAACATGCTTCAAAAATGGAGATATGGTTTAATATCAAACTATGAATACTTGATGTATTTAAATAATATTTCGGATCGTTCATTTAATGATTTAACTCAATATCCAATTTTCCCATGGGTTCTAAACGACTATACCAGTGAAGAATTGAATCTTGATAGTCCATTAGTTTACCGAGATCTTTCTAAACCGATTGGCGCTTTAAATGTGGAAAGATTAGAACGACTAAAACAAAGGTTTAATGAGTTCAAAAATGAAAATGGAACGCCACCATTTTTGTATGGAAGTCACTATTCCACTCCTGCTTTTGTTTTGTTTTATTTAGTTCGTCAGCAGCCTGAATGGCAGTTATGTCTTCAAAATGGAAAATTTGATAATCCCAACAGACTTTTTCATTCTATAGCCGACACATGGCGCAATTGTTTGACCTTAGATTCAGACGTAAAGGAGTTAATACCCGAATTTTACGATACTGAAACTCAACCATATTTTTTAATGAATTATTTAGACTTAGACCTTGGAGTACGTCAAGATGGGATCAGAGTGAATGATGTTGTATTACCAAAATGGGCTCATAACAATAGATTTGAATTTGTCAGAAAAATGCGCGATGCATTAGAGAGTCCTTATGTTAGTTCTAATCTTCATAATTGGATTGATCTAATTTGGGGCTACAAACAGAAAGGAGATGAAGCAGTACAAGCAAATAACTTATTCTATTATTTATGCTATGAAGGAGCTGTCGATTTAGATAAAATAAAAAGCTTTTCTGAAAAAAAGAGCTTGGAATTACAAATTCAAGAGTTTGGCCAAATACCAACTCAGCTTTTTAAACAAGGTCATCTGCCTAAATCAAAAATGCTATTTAATGAAAGTGAAATTTTACCACTAAACGAATATAAAAACGAAAAAAAATTAATAAATGAAAATAATATTAAAGCCAACAATGAGATTTTTCATTTGAATTTTGATATGATAAAATTTAGATTTAAGACAAAAATTCATAGATCTCAAATAAATGACTTCATTTTCATTGAACAAAATGAAAAACTTCCTCTTTTATGTTCAGTTTCTAATGATAACTGGATAAAGATTTTTTCGTTGGAAGATAGATCTATTTTTAGATCTCACAATGAAACCAATTTCAGCATGTCCTCTGTTGACATTATTCAAATGATAGATAATGATACATCATTTTTTTCATGCCTGTTATTCTTTTCATGTTGGAATAATTCCTTTTACATCTATGATATGAATTATAATCGCTGTATTTTCACTTACGAAAATGCTCATGATGACGCAATTAGCAAAATTCGAATAATTCAGACATTATCTTCAAAATTTTTTTTACTGACCAGTTCATGGGATTCAACCATCAAAATATGGCAGCTTAATGAAAATTTTATGAATAATATCAAAATAAATTTTGTTACCGAATTGTCTCACGATTCATCAATTGTTACGTTTGAAATAAATGAATATTTTTTAGCCACTATCTGTTTTGATGGAACTTTATATATGTATAAATTAAATTTGCTTTCTCCATCATCAAACAACAAGTCTTATTCCAAATTTTCAACAAAGATTAATGTAGATTCTGAAATTGAGATCAGCACTTTTTATTCTTTGATAAATGTTATTCATTCAGATTTAAATGCTTATGGTAAAATTAACGATTGCAAATTATTAAATTCAAAAGTAGATTCAATCGACTCTGTTGCCTTTTGTACATCTTTTGGTTATATAAAAATTTTTAAAATTGATTCTAATACAGAGTTATTCTCATTTAAACTAACAGAAGAAGAAATTAATTTAAATAAGCTTTTATATCTTGATAATACAATTATCACTTGTGATTCAAAGGGCTTTTTATTTTTTGTAGATTTGCAATCAGAAATTAAGGATAAAAAGTTGGATAAATCGGACAAAGAAAAATCAAGAGTTAACTTTTTTCCTACAAAAAGCTTAAAAATAGCAGATTTTAGTCTTGAATCTATTGAAATTTTCGAAAGAAAAATTATAAGTGTGGGAGATTCTGATGGAAATTTATACTTTTTATCCATTAATAATATTTAAAAGCCATAAATTTATTTATACCTGACGACTAAATGACTAATAAATAATTTAAAAGAGAAATATAGAAAAAGTGGCATTTTTGGTTAGATACCCAATTGATTTAATTATATTTTTAATTCATTTTATTCAAATAAAAATTAGTCAATATTTTTTTTATTTTATATAGTATTGGTTTTCAATAGCCAAATCTCTGAATAATCCATATTTTTTAAAAAAATAAATGATTCAAAAGACAAAATTAACGCGCTTTTTTAATTTCAAAATTAAAATTTTTATTGTGTAACATAATTAGATATATATGATTCTTATTTCTACAAGTATTTATTTTAATTTTAATATCCAAAAAATATAAAAAATTTAATTGTATAAAAATATTTCAATTTATTCTTTTGGTTTTTGATAGTTATAAGAAGTCAGATTCATAATTATAACTTTAAAAAAGTTTCAATCTAGCTTAAATTTAGATTCAAATTCTGAAATATTTTTTTTTAAACTAACTCATAAAATGAATATAGAATCTGACCAATATCAAGATAATGTTGATATACGAGTGTCAAGTGAACAAAAAAATAAAATTTACAACAGAAGAAAGCTTATGTCTTTTAGCGAGGAAATCGATAATCAGCTGATTACTTGTGTTTGCTGCTTACATGAATTATACACATACGTTTATTATGCATGTTCACATTTTGTCTGCTTAAATTGCTCTGCCAAAATGAGGATATTGTGTGAAAAACTTGATTGCCCAATTTGTAGATCAATTTCATCAAAGGTTTTCTGCACAAAAAAAGCAATTAACTTATTCAATTTTGATATGAACTTATTGACTGATGAAAATCTTGCAACAATTTTGAATAAAGAGGCCGGAATATTTTGTGATCGAAACAACAATATAATAAAAAGTGAGTTCGATGAAATATTATCCAATAGATGTGATATTTGTCCAAAAAATGTTCCACCTTTTCGATCTTTTAAGGACCTGGATAATCATGTTAAAAAAGTTCATCGTAGATTCTATTGTGATCTTTGCTTGGAAAATTTGCAACTATTTACATATGAAAGGAAGCACTATACTCGTGAAGAATTGGCTAGTCATAAAAGAAATGGTGATTTAGATGATTTTTCGTTTAAAGGACATCCATTATGTGAATATTGTGATGTGAGATATTTTGATAAAGATGAATTGTATCGTCATTTTCGCAAAGATCATTATTATTGCCACTTTTGTGACTCAGATGGAATAGAAGAGTACTATAAAGACTATAATCAGCTTAGGAAACATTTTCTTGAGAAACATTACTTATGTGAAATGGATAATTGTTCTGCAAATGCCTCTGAAACTCATGAATATGTCGTTTTTAGAACTGAACTTGATTTCCAAGTGCATAAAAAGCAAAAACATGCTAAAACCAAATTGGAACAAAAGAATCTTGGTAAGTTGAATATAGAATTTAATTTAACGAATTCAGCAAGAGATAAGTATAAACGATCTAATAATACAAGAAAAAATTATTCTGAAGAAAGCGCGCTAAAACCTAAAGACAAAAAAAATTATCAAAATCCAATGTCATCCAATCAATCATCAAAAATTTCAGAGAATTACGAATTTAAAAATCAAGATAAAATAGATTCACTTAAGACGAATAGAGTGAATGATGAAAAGCAATCGAAATTATTAGAATCTAGTTTAGCTGATTGCTCCATTGAATCGTCATTTAAACAAGAGTCCGCATCTAATAATATGAGAAATTTGATAAAATCGAATAATAGCATTGAGATTTCTCAAGAAGATGATTTTCCTAGTTTGATTGCCAAAGAAAATAAGAAAGATAAATCTAAAATTCAATCTGAAATATTGAGCGAAAATTTAAATGGATTTGGTTTAAATTATTCAAAAATTTCACACAAAAATCAACAATACAATGCTCTTAAAGAAAAGTTATATTTTGACGAAGATTTTCCATCTATTATTGGAAAGAAATCAGATATAAGTAAAATAGAAAAAAAAAGTAGCGAAAAGTTAAAAAGATCAGAAGACGATTTTCCTAGTTTGATTGCAAAAGAAAATAAGAAAGATAAATCTAAAATTCAATCTGAAATATTGAGCGAAAATTTAAATGGATTTGGTTTAAATTATTCAAAAATTTCACACAAAAATCAACAATACAATGCTCTTAAAGAAAAAATATATTTTGACGAAGATTTTCCATCTATTATTGAAAAGAAATCAGATATAAGTAAAATAGAAAACAAAAGTAGCGAAAAGATAAAATTATCAGAAGATGATGAAAACATTTTAGGAAAATCAGTGGAAAATTTTATTAAACCAAATAATTATGAACAAAGAAACAAAGATATCGAAACAAAAATATTTCATTTATTCCAAAATTTTAGCGACAACGAATTTCAAACTTTCAAAAACTATTCAAATGATTTTAGAAATGATTTAATAAATGCTAGTGATTATCTTTTAAGATCTCAAAATCTACTCAATTTACCAACTTCATTAAATGCAATAAAAAAAAATAAGAATTTAGAGAAAAAAAATTTGCACATACAGTTTTTGAATTTAATCCAAGAAATGTTAGTTTTGCTACCAAATGTAGAAAAGCAAAACGAGTTGTACATTGCCTTGGCACCATTAATAGACAAATTAAAACATAACATTTCAAAAAACCAATTACCGAATACAAAATCGAAATGGGGTGCTCAAGATGATCTATTGACATTTTCAATGAACTTAAGCAAATGTTCTTTCTGCAATCAGTATTTCTCTGACACAGAAATTGATTCACATCAAAAAAAATACCATAAGGAGCAATTATCAAGTAAAACAAACCCGGATGAAAGATTTATAGAACCTAAAGTTTCGAAATCGGAACCTTTTCAACAAGCTTATATTAAAAACACAACATCTAGTCAGTTTATAAATGAAAACGATTTTCCATTGCTTACAAATTCTAGTATAAAAGCAGAAGCTCCTATTTGGACAGTTAAACCAACTGAACAAGAAGAGATATGTAGAAAACAAGTTAATGAGAAAAAAGCCTTTGATTTTAATGAGGACTTTCCAGCCCTTGAATCAAATTTGTTAAACAATCAAGAAAATAGAATTAGCTCTCTACCAACGGTAACGATCTTCCAAAATCCAAGTTCACATTTATCGCTTTTAAACAAGAAAAAATATCGATTTAAAAGATAATTTTATTTTCATATGAATTGAACCAAAAGATGAAATAAAAATTAGTTATTTCAAAAATTTTATTTGATTAGACCCTAATTAAAAAGAAGCCAACAAAATAAAATATCAAAAAGAAAAAAAATCATTGATAAAAGAATCAAAATGTATGGATTTTTTTTCCAACATATTTCATATAAAAGAAATATTTTTATTTAACTAGAATATAACTAAAATGAATTTATATCTATTATGACACCACCAATTTGCATTCGCTGATGAAGCAAATTTAAAAAGAATTCAAATAAGATGAACGATATTTTTCGATACGAATAAACAATTTATCGTCCCTTATTATAAAGAGCTGTACTAAAATAAAACCTTAAGGGGTTAATCCGAAGTTTTTATCTTTCAAAACGAAAAGACTTAAATAAATTAAGACTCTTTATAAAGCTTAAATTGCAATCTATAATTAAAGACAAAATTATTATCGCTAAAATTTTTTTAACTTAAATTCTTGATTTGAAATCTTACTCAAAATATGTTGGCCCTTTGATTGTTAATTTATTAGATTGAAAAAAAAAATTAGATTTTTATTCAAAAAATTAGCTCATAAATCTGTATATTCTTTAAATCAAAAATGTAAAATTTAAAGTTTTGTTATTATAGACACCTTGTGTATAAAGAATTTGTCCATAATGATCAACCAGAAATTTAGAACCATCTGCTGGACCTAAATGTTGTGTAATTATCATAAGCATCTCAATCAAATAGCCAATTAACATAAATCCAAATGTGCACGCTTTTATTACGCCAATCGAATAATATCCCAGATAAAATCTGTCTACTCCAAATATTCCAAAAAATATACTTAGTAAAACAGTTGTTTGATAGTTATAACTTGTTACATATCTACACTTTAAGTTTCTATAAAAGCCGACAGTGTTACCATCGAAAATTTTGTTGTCACATATAATATTTTTTGCAGGATAGCACTCTACTAGAACTAAACCGTCTTTGGTACAGTTTAGTTCATTTTGCTTTTGAGGATCAATTTTGGGAGTGCTACAATTAAATTGTCCTATTCTTAATTCAGAACAATTTCTTTTTTTCCAACTATCCACGCATGCTGCTTTTTGGACCAGCAGAATTGTTAAAAAAACATGACTTAATGCAGAAATTAACATTTTTAAATTTTTAAGCTGTATATTTTTTGACATTCATTTTAGCTAAATTAAGTACACATCGCATTTTATAGAAGACAATTTTATTGTCATTAAAAAAATAAACTTAATTAATAAAGTAAAGCATTAATTTCATTAAATAATTTGTTGAATTAATAAGATAATTATTTAGTTAATTTAATTAAATGCTTGGTAGCTTTGATTAGAGATTCGATTAGTTATCTTAAAATTTCGAAAAATATTTTTGAAATTAATTTTCTAACTATAGCTTATGAAATTTTATTCTAATTTATTTATGAAATACTAATTCAAGAAAAATTCTCGATCAATTTTCAATTTTTCATTTTTGCTCAAATATTTTAAATGCAATTTTATTTAATTTGAAATTTGAAAGTTTTAAAAGTAAAAATACTTAGAAAACTTCAATGCAATGATATTGCGCATATAAAATATTTGAGCAAAAAGAGAAAATTGATAAAAAATCTAAGTGAACTAAATTTGGACATAGTTTAGTTTATTTTTAATTAATAAAGTTCATTAAGTCGTTATAAGGATTTTTTATATCTGCTAAAAGATAATAACTTGCATTTAAAAGTTTGGAACACTTACTAAAAAAAAAACTTTTTTAAATCAGATTTTGGATGATATACAGTTTAAAAGTTTATTTTCGGACAAGTGTAATATAACTTTTTTAATCTTTTTAATGATCATTATAAATAAAGTTTTCAATTTTACTAATTTTAATTTAAACTAATTTTGTTTTTCTTACAAAATATTTTAATAATGATTCTCCAATATAAAAGAATCGTAAATAGCTCATCAAAAAGATCTTGACAAAATATCGTCTAAATTTTAATTTTAAATATTTAGTTTTTAATTAAAAAAAAACGGACAATAGACGCAAATAATTATAAAATTCAAAATAAAACAACTTTTTTTATTTTTTTTTAAATATTTTTTCAAACTTAAATATTAATTAAAATTGTCTTTCAAGTTCTTTAATTTTCATTCTTTTTTGACAATACATCATTGTCTGGCTTTAGATCAACATTGTTACTAAAATGCTTCTTTATTCCAGCAGCTGCTGCTATTGACAGAGTAAGACCAGCTGCAGCTGCTGATATCGATTGTGCAGCTGGAGCATAAATTCCACCAGCAACAAAATCACCTCTTTGTTCATCATCATCTGACTCATCCGTGCTTTCATCACGATTGCGGAAATAGTCCAAAGTTACAAAGTGAAAAATTTTACTTTAAAACATTATTAAAAATTATGTTTCTTAAAAAATATTTCAAAAGCATTATCTAAAAAATTCTACTTTTAAAAACAACATTTAAAAATTCTAATTCTCTAAAGGTTTTAATTTAATCATATTTTTTTACCTTTTAAACTTTTATTAAAACCAAAAACCCTAACTAGCAAAAAAGTTTTGATTTCATGAAATTAAAAAAAAATAATGTTTCAGTATTGATCACATATTTATATGAAATAAATTTTTACTTTTTTTATTACCTTTTCTTTGGAGCAGGGATAGTAGCTTTTTCTATTAGATTTCTATAAATTTCCGACTGTTCAAATCTTGAGTAGCTATTTTTTTTCATTAACTCAAATATATGCTTCTCAGCTTCATAAAAAATATCTCTACTCGGATTGTCGAGTGATTTTGTTATTTTATTTCTAATTGTATCATTAATATTAACTTCAGCACCAGCTTCTGGTGATAAATGTTCTCTATTCCAAGTTTTTAAATTTAGATATTTTCTTCATTAATCTCAAGCAGAATTTTAAATACTTGTATATTTTGTGAACAAGAAGAAGCAATTCAGATGTAGGAACTCGCCTGACTGCCTGACATGCCAAATAAAATTTCAAATTTTCCACACTAAACTCAAGCTCGCAAAACTTCATGAATTCTCGTACTCCAGTAGGATCTGAAAGTAAGTCACGAAAGCTAAAAAGCCATTTTTTGACTCTGAGCTGAGTCGGTTGATCAACTAGCGGTGCACTTATTTCCCACATTGTTGTATCATCGCTAATCCATGGGTTTGATGGTTGACAATGGCCAAAAAAACCATCATATTCATTATATATTTCACTGTAGGCACAAAGACTTTGAAGAGCTTGGGATGATTTCGTACGTACTCTATTTTTTAATGATTGTTCAAAAAAATGAATTTTCTTTCGAATAAATTCATCTTTTTTTGAAAACTTTGGATTTTCCTGCATCATACTTACTCGAATGTCTTCTTCCAAAACAGATGACGATTCGTTCTTATTTAAATTAACTTATTTAAATAAAAAATAATTTTCTAGTTTTAAGATTACAACTGATCGCATATTTTTCCAAAATGCTTTCTCTTGGCTATCTAAAAAGGTTTTTTCAGCCTTTTTTCTGTCTTTTAGGACCCTAAATATTAAAATTTTTACAATTGATCATTATTTGCAAATAAAAAAATAAAATATTTACTTGATCTGATAATCAGCTTGCATTTTGACAAAATCCCATTGATGAGCCAATTTTTTTCTTAAATCCTCAAGAATCGAAATTTCCGAATCATTTAAAGCATGCTTTTCTTGATTTCTCATAGTTCGCTTTAACAAGTATATAGCTTTATTTTTAAAAATTTAAATTATCAAAAAATTTGTAAAGAATTAATCACTATACCATAATCGGTCTGACCAGCATTCCAATTTGTAGAAATCCAAAAATAAGGAGACTTTTAAGATATTTTAGAATATAGTTAAATGAAAAAATATAATAATTAATAAATATTCATGGGCATTGTGAATTTTGGTACAAAAAACAAAAACAAAAATTTAAAATTAAAATAACTTTTTTTCTAAGGGTCTAAAAATCGTTCTGCAAAATGTATC
>PJRA01000343.1:321404-335635 GCA_016987375.1 Brachionus koreanus | reverse complement strand
TATCAGCTGATACATTTTGCAGAACGATTTTTAGACCCTTAGAAAAAAAGCTATTTCAATCTTAAATTTTTGTTTGTTTTTTTTGTACCAAAATTCACAATGCCTAATTCATGCTTATTCATCATGAACCAAAATGAAACAAGAATCCGCCAAAATGAAAAAAACTAAGCAGTTATTTCTTGTTCGGAATTTATTTTGTTAATATAAAATGATTACTTGAAATCTGTAAAGCTCACTATCTTCTTTAACTGATGTTGAGCCATTTTCTGTTACTTGAAAAAAGTATCCAAATCTACATAATAATGTGGCCAAATGCAAAGCTTCATCTTTTGAAATTCCAATAAAAATATTAAAAATATATAGATAAATCAAAAACTAAAACAAGATAATTGGTTTTTAAAATTATAGTTCAGTAAACAGAGGTCTGATAATTAAAAGATTAAATGTGCTTACCAATATCATCAATTCCTAAATTTTTTTCAAGCCAATCAATCAAATCTTCTCCAGTGAAGGCATTCGATATTGTTGTCAAAAATAATTTCTGTGATTTCAAGGCGATTCCTGTTTGACGATGTTGCATTGCTTTGATAACATTCTCCATCTAGTTAATTACAAACAAATAATTTTTGTTACTTAGAATTAAAATAAAAGAAAATACTTTTTGAAAAGCAAAATATCGAGGATATGATGATTTACTTAGAAGATGATTATGCGATATTTCCATCTTAAATTTATTTTTTAAATCCAAAATAAAAACAGCAAATTATTTTTTTTAATTTTAAATGACTTCTATGTGTTCATGAAGAATCTCAAATAAAAATTTATTGATTTTTAAGATTAACAGCAAAAATAGGAATTTATAAATTTTATTTTGCAAAAATCGATTTTTAAAAAGATACCTCTTGAAATTTTGTTTTCACATCATAAAAAATATCAAATTTGAAATTATATTTATTATCAAATTATTCTAAAATGAAAGAAAAATAATGTGTTATTCAAAATTTTTAAATCCTAATTCTCATAAAAATCTTTAATAAAAAATACCTATGACAGAATTTTTTGAATATTTTATTGATCATATATTTTAAAAAATAATTTTAAAAAATCCTACATTTAAACATATTTCTCTCTAATTATTATAATAGACACAAATTATTTTGCAAGTAAAATTTAATTAAAAAAATTCCAAATACTAGCAGCTTTTAACTATTTTTAGGAATTCAACTTTAATGAATAATTTCGAAATCCTTTAAAAATTAATAAATCTATTTGGGTTTTGTCTCCAGTTCAGATACTCTTCGTATATAAATATTTTCTTTGGGCTCTTGAGTTTGTTCAAAATCTCCAAATCCATAGTAATAAGAACAAGCGATCGCTAAAGTTGTTCCAAATGAATCAAAACACAATGAGGTAATTCCGGTTGGATACGAATGAAATTGACAAAGTCTTTTTTTATTAAAAGGATCCCAAATATTTACCATTCTATGAAACAATTTCAATATAATCTTTTTCAAAAGATATTCAAAAACAAAAAAGTTACTAACCCATCCGCGCCTCCGGTAGCAAAAGTATTATGAATATTATGAAAAGAAATAGTATTAACTGGATAGACTAGCTCAATGTCATTATCTTTAATTCTATGGCATTTAAAAGCATATTTTTTTCGTTGTTCCTCAGGGTTCATATCGAAATATTCCACAGCAACTCTTCCTTCGATAGAACTTAATACAAAACCTTGCTTGTTAGGAAAGCATTTAATTGATCTTGTCTGATATTTCAAACTTGATTCTCTAGCTTCCGATATTCCCATATTGTTTAAATTCCATATTCTAATTTTTCGATTCGCTGTTCCAACAACTAGTTTTTCATCACAATTATCCAGTGTATAAACCTTATCTGGTTGTTCGTAAGACCCAACACAACTTGGACTCCTAGTATCCCAAAGCTTAATATATTTATCCCAAGATCCAGTAACAATCAAATTTTTACTATTACAATAATGAACACATCTAATTGCTTCTTGATGAAATCCAATGACAATTTCTTTCTGTACTTGATGATCATACATTACTAAATTTTTATCTAAACCTCCACTAAATGTTTTATTTGAATCTCCAAAACAGCAATCAAGAACAGCTTGCTTATGAAAAAAAGTACTAACAAGACGATTAGCATCAATATCATACAAACGCACTGAACTATCCCATGATGTTGTTAATAAAAATTGAGAGCTTTTATTTCCGAATTTAATAGATGAAATAGCATCTGAAGGAGTATCATCTAATTGATATTCTGCCATAGTTAGTATATTTGAAATTTGAATATTCCTAAAGTTATAAAAAAATTTTTACTTTTTAAATATAAATTATAAAAAAAGTCGGATTGTCGTTCAAAATTAAAAAAAATTTATGCACTTGTTTATAAAATTGTCTTATTTTTAGATTAGGAATTTAACATTTTAAGTCTTAGCTCTTAACGAAATAAAAGGTGATCAGTTGGATGAAATCATCAATATATTTTTTTTAGCTTGTCAATTAATGTGATTTTAGTGAATTTTTTTTTTATTTTGTAATATTTTAAAAGAATGCTTATAAAATATGGTAAAATTATATAAAATGGTTAAATAGATTTTATTAAGAGAAAAGAGTTTTTTTAAATATTTTTTTTTCATCAAAATTTTTTAATTAGTAAAACAAATCAGATCTTAAACTTAAAATTTTTTGAGATTGTTCGCAAGTTAAATGATGAATACTCAGCTCTTTCAAAGCATTTTTGGCATTATATAAATTTAATTTCAAATCTAATGATGGGTTAATATCAACAGCTTTCTCGATAAGATCATTTAGCAGTAAAGCGGAACCTTTTTTTAACATTAACAGATTGATTGATTCATTTGTTCTTTTTAAAATATAAAAAAATTAATTAATTTTAATTATAATTATTTGTTTTTGTTAAATATACAATCTAAAAAAACAACTGATGTTGCAATTAATGCTAAATTCATTTAAGATTGGCATTAGGTACTTATTAACATCAAAATTAAGCTGTTGAATGCCTCCTTCATTGAATTTATTGTTTAGTATCACATCTTTAAAATAAAAATTATCTAATTCACTAGAAAGCTTTTTAATTATTGTATTCAAAATGTCTTGAGTTATCGAATCTTTTAACAGATGTAACATGTTTCTCAGCGATATAAGCATATCTGATGCTGAATCGGTCAAAGTTTGCTTATTAATTTCAGACATCAAAGGCATGCACATCCATTTTTCATGAATATAAGAGTTAGCTCTTGATGTGAATTCCCATTTACATTTGTGTACTATTTGTTTAACTATGTCATTTTTAACTTTTTCATAGGATGGTAACAAATCATCAAAAATAGTTCCTTCAATGTCCAAAAAAGGCTTACTAACTTCTAGACTCTCATCGAATAGAGTGTTTATTTCATTATCAGAATTAAGAGAATTGTGTGATTTCAAATTTTTTAAAAATTGATGCTTTTCAATAAATTGCGCATACTTTACTCTGTAAAACTGTAGCTGAATGTAAAACTTAATTTTTTTATGAGAAAATTAAACAAAAAAAATTAAGTCATTTTATTTATACTCACTTTTGAATTTTTCCAATCTTCTAAAACTTTAATTACATAAATAATTGTATTTAAGACACCCAAATAAGTCTTTGAAAATATATTGTTTGCTTCATCCCGTAAAATTTGACATAATCTTAGATGAAATTCTTTTAACAAATCAAGTTGTAAATTAGCGAAGCATATTTTCTTTGATGGAAACGGCAAATTATAATAACGATCTTGGATGGATTTAATCAAAAGTACTATACATTCGGCACATTTAGTTGATATTAGAACATCATAATTCAAATTATTATTTTCCAGTCTTTCACATGAGCCTGTGGAATTTTTGCTTAATGAATTTTCAATGTTTTGATTCATAAACAATGAAAAATAGTCGTTTGAAAACATTTCATCAAGATATTTTTGCCAAATCTGCTTTTCTAAATTAAGCCAATGAGAAAAAATAAACTGATTTTCGCATATTATGTGAAAGCAAGTATAATAGGCTTGATGGTTGGATGCCATAGTTTCATTTTCAGTTGTTTTTAAAAAAGAATTTAAATGATTACTAAAAACTAGGAGTTCATCAATTGCATGTAAAAAGTGTTCTGAATTTTCACTAAGCTTTTTGATATCAGCTTCAAGTTTATCTTTAATCAAAAAAATAAGCTTGTTTAAGAACAATATCTAAAATTGGTTGAATTTGGTAATTATAAAAAATTGAGAAAAAAATTTTATAAATTACCAGGGCTGAGTGCTTAGTCCAATACTTATTTTCATCAAAAATAGGCTGAATAAAACGAGTTAAAAAATAGTGCTGTTCTCTTATCCATTGCATTATTTGAGAAAGAAACCATTCAGGCTTTATTTAAAAATATTTTATCTTAAAATCAAAAATTTTAAAATTTAATACCTTACTGATATCATTCGTTTTTCGATTGGTAAAAAAATGAAACCTAAATCGTTTTTCAAATGGTTTAATTAAAGTTTCTATCACACTATTTTGATTTTGAAAACTTTCTTTTGTTTCAAAAAAAGGTTCATCAATAATAAGTAGATAGAAAACGTTATCATGAATATTTTTTTTTAGATTTTCTGATTTTTCTGTTCGATCAAAATCAATGCTTATTTTTGGATAATTAAATTTATTTAAAGTTTTTTCAAGCTCTTGTTTGAAACTTTCTCTAAGTAAATTTTGAACAAAACTTAACAAATCAATCGTATAAGATTTAAGATTGTTGCATTTTGTTCCAGTTGAAAATTGAAAAATTTCTTTCAGCCTTTGATATTTTTTAATCAAGTCTCTCGAAATTTCTGACTGCTCCTTAGAAGAATTCATTTCTATTTCTACATTTGAAGTCTGATTTTTTGATAGTTCACTTGATAGATTTTTATTTCTGATAGAGTTAAAAATTTCCAATTTATCTAAAATATCAAGCTTATAATTTTCAAAATTAATCAAAATCGAAAAATAATCATTTTGTCGCTTTAAACTAACAGATCTCGTTATTAGCTGCTCCAATAATTCGTTCTTATTTTTATCGTTTTCTTTAGCTTCAATTGATTTATTAAAATTTTTAATTGAATATCGAATATTTTCCTCTCTTTCTTTCAATGATTGTAGTTTATTGCTAAGCGAATTGATTCTGGAACAAAAACAAAAAAACTCATTTTGATCAAGTTTTGAGAACTGATTCGGTAGGCTAATTCGTAAATTATCTTTCAATAAGTTAATTTTTTTATTAAGTCTAATGATTGTCTCTGAATATTTAACATCATCGTTCACTAGACTTTGGTCAACATTTATTAAATTATTTATTGTCTGAATTGAATCAGGTGACATTGCTTTAACTTGAAAACTCATAATAAAAATATAACACGCAAAAATTTTTTTCTTAACTAAGTATTTAAATATTTCTTGACAAAATTGAAATATTTTTTAAAACTGTCTTAATGTATCATAAAATTTCAGATCTAATTTTCCATTTGAAGTCAAATTATTTTTTTCAAGATATGATATTATTTTTCATTGCAAAGCTTGTTCACAACTATTTTTATAAAATACTTTTTTTTTTACAATGGTTGCACTGGAGAAAAAATCTTCGCCATGTTAAAAGATTTGTATATGAGGTTAAGAGAAGTTAGTTTTTTACTGTTAATTAATTAAATAAATATAGCAACAGTCTTTTTGGATTAAAAGTTTTCAAATTTATTCAAAATAGGCGCCAAGTCATTAGACATCAATTCAAAAAAATTAATTGATTGTATATATAATTGATAAAAAAATGCAATTTATAGGATTTTTAATTTAAAAAATTAGTTTAATAGCGCAAAAAATGTTATAAAAGTAAAAGTCATATTCTCTTATTGAGTATATTCTATAAATTAGAATTTTAAAATTATAAAATAATCAAAATCTTTAAATTATTGAATATATTGGTTTTGTGAAATGTAGTACAATAGAACAGAACAAAATGTTGAAATTCGTATAATTTTTCTTTTAAAAGTCAAAAGCAAGTTTTGTAAATGCAACATGGTGCAACATTCAAAAGTTAAATCTATTTGCTATAAAATCCCGAGATATAGGTATAAAAAATAACAACTTCCTGAAATAGAATGAGTCAAAGTTATTAATTTGAAAGATTTACGGTTATTAGATAGATCGTATCTTAATTCAAATTAGAGCTAAGTTTCTTAAAAAAGACAGTTTTAATATAAAATAGAAAACTTATTCATTTATAGTTTTTTTTTTGATACTAACTAAGACTTTTTCTTTTAAAATTAAGATTCCGAAAAAATACCACAAGTTAAATTTGAATGGTGATTATTCTTTTAATATTCAATGTAGTTAAAATTTGTTTTACTTAAAGAAAACAACTTTTCAAGTTGAGGGGTGAATTATAAAGAGGGGGGACGAAGTCCCCACTCCTTGTCTAAAAATTGTACATAAATAAGAAGAGCACAAAAAAATGTGATATCTTTTTTTTATTTGAAAAAAATAAAAAAATTTTTTGAAATTTCATCTGTTGTTATAATGAATTCAAATTAGAGTGTCGATGAAAAATTTTTTTAGTTATAAAAAAGTTTTTTTTATTTATATTTTTAATGATAAAATTATTTGACACATTTCTCATTTGATGTTTACAATTTTTAGTATCAAAAGTATCAAAAGTTATTGCAAGGGTTTACGGTACTAAAAGAAAAGTTTTTATTTTCAATAGGCCACTAAAATAATTAAATTCCTTTTTGATTAAAACAAAATATTCAAATATTCACAGACATTTTTTATAATTTCTAGTTAAATTTCAATAAAAAAATGAAAATTCTGATAAATCCATTTTAAATTTTTGATCTTTTTTTTTTGTTAAAAAATTCAATGCCTTGTTAAACTAATAAGAAACTTTTATTAAAATACTTCATCAGTAATGTTTTCGAATATGGTTATTTTGAGACGTATTTAAATAGCTTGATGTGAATTGAGACAAGCAGTGGATAAACAATTGCAGAAATCGAAATATTCGTCTTTTTTTATAATTATTATTATTATATTTGGCTGAAAGGAAAGACTAAGTCTCCATTCCAACCGGCCAATGCTTTGCCTAAATTATTTTAATAAATAAATTATTATTATATTTTATTTGTTTGAGGGAAAACCTCAGGCTATTCAGAATGGAACAAAGTCCTTCTTTTTAGCCTAACGATTATTAAAAAAGGATCAAAAATTGTTTAAATGTGTTTAGAATAAAAATCAAAGAAAAAAAAAACATGAAAAATATAAATAAATATATATATAAAGATTAAGATTGTGATTAATAAATGAATATAAAAATTAGCGGTAGCTGTTGGTTAAGCGTATTGACCCAGAACTATCTTCCATTTAGAAAAATATTGAAGTTTTAGAACAATGAACTAAATTTGGGATTGTTATTTGTTTCGTGCAACATGAATTCGTTAAGATCTAAGTTTAGCTGTGCATGGTTTTCGCGTCTGATGAAGAAGAATGAATGAGTTCTATTTGATGTAACCTTTTTTTATAAAACATAGATAAAATATTGAAAACAAAGCTTTGATTTTACTAATTGTAGCATTTCTAATTAAAACTTGTTTCAAATATAAACCTTAATGCTCAATAGTCTTTAGCCATCTTTCAACGAGTATTCCGATTCCTCTCTTGTAGCATTCACAGCTTTTTGAGTCAAAAAATAACGACAACCGTTTTTCAACTTGGTCTTGGTTAATAAAACGCCATCCTCTAAGAAAATGAGCCATTGTGGGAAAAATATAATAATCAGAAGGAGATAGATCTAGGCTATATGATAACAAATAGCCTTGTCTAATAAAAAACAGGATCTAAAAAATATTTTTTGTCTCTAAATAACTAACATTACATGCTTTTATGTTTTTTTTGTCATTTTCAAGAATGACCCAGTCAACAAAATTTTGAAGAAATTTAGAGGATCCTTAACTAATTTTGAATAAAAAGCGCTTTTTTTCGTTAATCCATTATTTAAGGAATTAGTATTTGATTTCAGGGAAGGGTTCAAGGCATAGTGAATTTTGGAAAATATAAAAAAATTTTAAATTAGAATTACTTTTTTAATTTAAGAACAGACCTTGTTGCTACTTTAAATACTCGTTATACTAATTTAGAGCTATAGGCTGTAAGAACTCTGCAAAAAATAGTTGGAAAATAATTAAAATCATATTATCTTCGTAAAATCTTCGAAGATTTGCACTTAAACTAAAACCTTCAATTATGCGTTAACTGGATATTCTTCAAATTTCTCTTAATGCTTTTTTGTTGAATTCACCTCTTCCATGACTCGGCTTCAATTATAATTTTTCTTCCAAATGGAAATATTTCTGACTCAAATTTCCGATTCAAAGTGGTGTGGATCAAGGGGGTATATATTCTTTTTTAACGTTTTTATCAATTACTTGATTGATGAGTTGTTGAAAATAAAGCTATGTGACATTTTTAACAACTTAAATGTATCGATGATTTTTTACGCTGATGAAATTTTGTTCATTGGCTCGGTTGAAACACACTTACAGTCTTTATTAGATTGGTATTTTTTTTAGTGTGGAAATTTTGGTACTAAATGGAAACTATAATTTAATCCTGAAAAGTCAAAAATTATTATATAAATATGTAAATCTTTTGGAATGATTTTTATTTAAATAATCATGAATTAAAAAACGTTGAGGAACTACAATATTTGTGTTTTAATTTAAATTCTAATCTTGACCTCAATACAGTATCGCTCGACGACTTTAAATAATTTCCGTGAGTTAACGTAAAATAAAGTTATAGTAGCACCACAGTATAAAGACTAAACTTTTAGTGACATTCAGTAAGATAATCATTTCTATTAATAGATTGTTATAAAATTTTGATTGAGACTTTTAATCAAATTCTGATAAGAACCTTAGTTGATGAATTTAATTTAATATCTTAAGCTTAAATAAAATTAATAGAGTAAGAATAAAAATGTGTTTTTTTTTTCAAAATTTAGATTTTTATTTCACTCAGATATAACTTTTGCAACAGTTCCATCAGAATTTCCAAAATATGCTGTTTTTGCTATTCCAATAAACAAACCAGTTTCAATCACACCAGGAATCAATTTGATATTTTGGTTGATGAGTTTCCAATCATAATCTTCATTTTTATCGAAAACCCAGTCTAAAATGAAATTTCCATTATCTGTAATAACAGGACCAGCTTTTCCTCGTCCAGTTCCCGAAAATTCTCTCAAGGGAGTTTTTCCTCCATATAATTTTTGAATTCTATTCTGAACTAATGTATATGCTGAAGGTAATACTTCAATTGGAATTCCTAGTGACCAATTTTGACCCAACTTAGTAGATTTTTTTCTGTAATCAGCAATAATAACAAATTTTTTTGCATAAAATGCTAGTAGTTTCTCTTGTAAATGACAACCACCACCACCTTTAATACATGTTAAATCTTGATCTACTTCATCGGCACCATCAATCGTTATATCAATCTTGAAAAATTTCATATTCATATGATACATGTTTTGAATTAAATTAAATGAAAAAAATTAATTACGTTTGTATTAGTCTCCAAATCACCAATTTTTAAATTATATTTAGATAAAAGCTGTTTAGCTTGAAATGAGGAAGGTATGCAATTAATATCTAAATTCTCTTCAGTGATCTTTTTAGCTAAATTATTGTAAGAAAAGTATTCACTTATTAAATAAACATGTTTAAAATAAACGGATACCTAAGCGTTCAACAGCATAAACTATAGTTGAACCACTTCCAATTCCAATTGTTTTTGTTTTCTAAATCATTTTTTATTAAAATTAACATTCCAAAACATTGATTATATCATAGAAAAACATTTAGAAAATTATAAAGGCTTACATCATTGATATTTTCGTTTACTGCTTTAATTGCAGCATTTTTCTTTCCTCTTTCAATTAATTCGAAATTATAAGTTTCAGAACTCATTTTTTTTAAAAAATGCTTATTTGAATTTTTTGAATTTATTGTAAAATTTTTACTAAATAATAACTTATGAATTCTTAAATAAAAAAGTTTCATTTTGCCTAAGTAAAAATTAATTCATTTTTATTTGTTATATACAAGAATGATTTTTTTTTTATTTCAATTCTAATTTACCACTTTATTACATTATAATGTTCAAATATAATTTAAGTATAAAATTAAATGTTTATAAAAAGTTTAAATATTTTTTTTAAAAATTTTATTTTGCTCATTTAAATTACAATTTGCTTTTCAAACTTAATTGAAAATTAATTAATATTCTAAGTTTTCCTTATTTTTTTTGTATAATTATTAAACGGTAATGAAAAAAAATGTTTCTCCTTTGATTTTTAAACAGAAAATCAATTGAATATTATTTTTTTTTGTATTTTTGTGCTAATTCTTCTTCATCTTTTTCTGATTCAAATTCTTCTGATTCACTTCGATCATCAACAAAGTCTCCGTCAGTAAATGCTTTAAAAGCAGTTTTACAAATATAATAAAACCATATAATATGCATAATTTGTAAAGAAAACAACAAAATGTTAAAAAAATAAAAAGCTGGGAAGAGACCAATAAAATTTTGAGCATCAATTGTTGTTGATTTTAATATTCTGAAAAAAAAAAAGTTAAATTATTCTTAACTCATTTTTTAATTAATACATTAGTGGAAAAGCTATTAATCGAGTGAAAAACCATGTTAAACCAAAAATTGTAAATGTAACATTACACATTTTTTTGAATTTTGCATAAGAAGCCATTTTTGATATTTCGAGCCAGCAGTCGGATCTAAATGAATTAAAAGCTTATCTATTTAAAAAAACAATGTAAAAATTAAAATTGAATCTACAAGTCATGAATTGCTAAGACCAAGGTACCAAGTCTGACAAAATTGCACACATAGCTAAATACTATCAATTTAATAGTGACAATATGGTGTAAAAACATTTGCCAAAAGTCCTTGCGTTTAATGTCAAAAAACTGAGTTACAAATAGCGATATGTAAAACCCAAGTTCAATCATATAATACCAATAAACATCATTTGTAATTTTATGTTTAGGATATCTAAACCAGCATTCACTTACGTCCCACATCCATGGTTTCTTTTGGAAAAGTTAAATAAAAAAATCAAACTAATTGAATGTTAAATTTAGGGTTTTTTAAACATTAATGATGTTAAAAACTTTTAAAAAAAATTTATGATTATATTTATTTATTTGCTTAATTAAAACTTAATAAAATTTATAGAAAAATTATTTTAAAAAAAAAAATTATTTTTTAAATTAAATGATTTAATTTATAAATTAATTATATATTTGAGGAATGTTACTGCTTTAATTGTTTTTAGAATTAATTTATATGAAAAATTTAACAACTTACATTGAACAAAATTACGATTCCATAGAACCATATCAGTGTGTAAAAAAAAAATCGCCAACTGGATTCAGAAAATTTTTTAAGAGTGGATGGCTTTTCAGAATTTAACCTTGCTTTAAACCAATTACGAATTTGATCAGGTTCTAAACTTGTTTCTTTTGAAATATACTTTTCGAAATAATCTTATTTTATCCAATTTAGAAATTAAAAAAAAATTACTTCACATAGTCCATATGTAATTTTTAAATGTTTATTATAGTATTTTTCTAGTGTTTTATTGAAAATAAAGTTTTTTTCTTGCTCATTTAAATCTAGGTATCTACCCAACGGTATACCAATTATTCTTAAAAAATAAAATTTATTAATTTTATTCCTATTTAAAAAAATTGGATTGAGAATGAGATTTATTTATCAATTTTAAATAATCATTATTAACTTAAGCTTTATTGAATTTTGGATATGAATTATTGAAACAAATTGGTTTGCAAAAATTTGTGAAAATTACTGGTTTCAATGAGCGAAAAGAAATTAAATCTTAAGGATTATTTTAGCGATTCTATAATCTTCTTTTTTAGAGCAAACTTACTTTTCAAAATATATTCGAATAAAGAAAAGAATCAAGGCCACGAATGTTGGGATAACTATCAAATTAGTAAAACTATATTTGTTGTATGTAGATATTTCATCCCAATCAGAATTTTTTGGCAACCAGAAATCCTGATTCCAAAAAGTTGAATGAATCTCTTTTATTACATTCATTATCTAAATTTTCCTTTTTTCGATCATTAAAAAAACGAAAAAATTAAAACTCAAAATAAATAACGATTTTTAAAAAATTAAATTTCTAATTATATTTTTTCTAGATTTGACCCAGATGCAAAAATTTATAATTAATCCAGTTATTAAATGATCATTTTATAAGAGATATTTACTATCGTCTTGTTGTTTGAGTTTATTGCTCTAAAAATTATGTTATCAAATTTCTTTAAATTAAATTATTGCATTTAAATTTAATTTTACATGTAGCTAAAATAAATTTATCTAAAATTTAATTATAAAAAGTTTTTTATAAACTAGAAATTAATTTATTGCTTCATTCTATTATGAAAATTCATATTAAAAAGTCTAATTTAGGGTAAAACCAATTTAAATTTAATTTTAAATTCCTCATTTTAATAAAATAAATCAATGAAAGAATTTTTTTGATATTTGCTAACATTAAAAAAATTCTTAAAATTAAGATCAAAACATTAAGAATTGTTTCAAAGATTTTTTAAATCAGTCTTAATTACATTTCAGACTAAAAAATTCAAGAATTTTTTTAATCAATAATTTTTTTTCAATTTTTTTAAGCATTTTTCGCTAACTTAAAGATAAAATTAAAGATAACAAAATTAATGATTATCAATTTGCCATTTAGTCAACTAAATTTTAAAGGATCTTAGAGAAAATTGTAGAGATTTTTTAGAGGTTATCGGACATTTTTCTTTAAATTTTCTTTAATTTTTCTTTAAGAAGTCTTTAAATTTATTTTTAATAAGAATCGAAAAATCATATTTGCTTTTAACGCTGCATTTAATTCCCATGAACATAGTTGAGTGCTTCTAAATAATGTAAGTTTCATGAAAATCATCAAAATCTGCAAAAATCTTAAGTTTCAAATTATTTTAATTATTTTCAGTATAGAGATAATGCATATTAAGCAATTAAAATAAAATATAAATTAGAAAGCTTAGTATTTATAATCGATTTAATTTCTTTTACAAGTTTCAATTTTCACGAAAAGCATGTTTGGTTCTGAAAAATAGTCTGTTGATTTAAAGTTTTTATGAACACTGTGTGTCATCATTAGGATAAAATAAAGCTTCTAAGCTATACGGATTAACAGAATGATAAGTAGAGTATAAACTCTTTAGATAAATCTGGTTAAAATTAAAATTATTTGTTTGACAACTCTAAGGTAATATTATCAAAAAATATATATATTTAAAATGAGAAATAAGTAAGCATGTTTGAGAAGACAAAAATTTTATTTGTTAATTAAAACTTTAAAAATAATTAGATTATTGTCTTAAAAGACAGAATTTTGTTGAATATTGAATGTTTTCAGTTAAATTAGTTAGTATGTTGAACTAACAAGACATGTCTTGTTAGTATACATTAATAAAAGAAATATAGCTCTAAAGACCACTTACTGGGTGCTAGATGTCATAAATGCTATAAACTAATTATAGATAAAAAAAGCAACATGAGAAGCATGAGAAGAACCTTAAGTTTAGACGAGTAATCATATATTTTTAAATTAGAATTACTACTTTTCGGATGAAACTAATGTGAAGTTCTATAAAACTAAAACTTATAAAACATATATATATTTTATATGTATAAAATTACATATATTATTTATATGTTTAAAATAAATAAAACTTAATTTTTAGTACAGCAAGTTTTAGAAGATTGCTAATTATTTGATTTTTAAGACTTGGAAAAGTCTAATAAGATTAAACTAATAATAAGATTTCACAGTATCTTATGTTAATATTCTAATTTTCGGTCAGAAAGATTTAAATTTCTAACTAGTAAATTAATCTAAACATTAAATAAATAAATAAAAATTTTATTCTGTCTTTTCTGTTCAAGTTATCTTTCGAGTCTAGTGTGATACCAGCATGTTGGAAAAGAGCTAATGTTACTCCAGTATACAAGAAGAAAGGTGGTAAAACAAATCCTGAAAACTATCGTCCAATATCGCTTTTA
>PJRA01000343.1:308141-319719 GCA_016987375.1 Brachionus koreanus | reverse complement strand
TAATTAAAAATATTTTTTAATCGTCTCTAATTTAATTCATAATTTTCAGTTTTTAAATTTCATAATTTACAGTTTCGGTTTTTGACCCAGCATTAATTACAAGTTTTTTGAATTTTAAAGTTTTTCAAGTTTTTTAAATTAAAGCCCGGCTGATTTCTCATAAAAATTTCAAATAAAGTTATAAAGATAAATTAAACATCTTCCTTAAAAATTTATTAATTTTCTAAAAAATTACAATCAAGATTTTTAGCTTATAAAGATCATTTTTTAAAATTTTATTTATATGTGATAAAATCAAAGTTTAAATTTTTCAAAAAGGGGTTTTCGGGCGTTCTAGTGTTAACGCCACGTCAAATCATGAAATCTGCACTTTTATGCACGCATCTTAAGGGGGCCGATTTTAACATGGGAAGGATGGTCGCTTATGCTTGCACTAAAACCTAAGAATCAAAAGTTATCCCATGCATGATATCGCAAGGGTTTACAGTATTTATTACAATTAATCGAATTTAAATACCATTGTATTTTCAATATGTTTTGAAATTTAAAATTTGATTATAATTGTTAATCTAATCTTTTTTTTGAGTAGTTCTATTGAATAGCGTCATATTCTTAATTTGCAGTATTATGTATAACTTGTTGTACTATTATTTATTCAAAAATCTTGGACGAAACGAAGCTGCTACAGAAATGGCTAAAAATCAAGTTTTATAAATTTTAAACAATTTTTTTTTATTCCTTTTTTTTTAAATATATCGTTTTTAACAAAAAATTTAATTAATAATTTTTTATACGTCTTTACAACTCATAAAAGGATAAATATAACATATAAAGTTATAGTATGTTTTATTTATGTTTTAATATGTTTCAATTTTCATAAACACAATATATTTATATGTTGTATAAGTTTTAGTTTTATGGAGCTTTACATTAGTTCCGATGATGGCTTAAAAAATATTATCTTATTACACAGACAAAAACATAAACCTAACAACTTATTTTATAAATTAATCATAATTTAATTAACAATTAAATATTAAATTTCTTTTATCATCTTTTTTTACAGTTAAATTAAAAATATTTTTTTATGTGCATACATTAACGACTTGGAATTAATTTACTGATAAATATTCTAAAAATTAACATAATAAATCTACTATAAAATTAATGTTAAAATAATGATCTCATATGTAAATTAAAAAAGATAACACAATTTCGAATGTCGATTGAATATCCAGACACTATTAATCCAGAATACATTTCAAATCCTTTCGTTCAAAAAGAACTTTATGATTTAATCGATAAGGTTTATTTCACTAATTTTTCCAAGCAGAGAACTCACATAGAAAATAGCTATGAATACAATGATACAGTTGATTTCGAATTAAAAAATATTGACTATGAAAATGATGATGCTAAAGTTAATGTAAAAAATTTAATTAAAAAGCTTCAAATTCAGCATGAAATTGTTGGACGAAAGCTAAGTGATATTATTTTACAGAATAGTCAGTCTTACTCAATCGAATTGAAGAGAGTGAGCGATTTTAAACAAATTTTAGAGGATTCATATCAGATTTGTCGCATTTCAAGACGATCACTTGAAACAAGCCTTGATTCCTATGTCTATTCTCAATTGAAATTACTTAATAGACAAAATAAAAGATTCAATTTAATTAGACTATTGGAAAGCATTGAAAAGATAAAAAACCTTACTATAAATACAAAAAACATTATTCATTTGATTGGAGTAAGTAATTAACATTTTAATTTTTTTTTTAATTCTTCAAAATTTAGACACGAGATTATTTACAAGCTTTAAACTTATGCATGAAAATTGAAAATTCTTTAGAAAAATATGACTATTTAAAGTGTATAAAGTAAAATAGACTTTCACAATAATAAAATTTTATTTTAAAAAATTATTTTAGAAGTTTGAAAAAAACCATTACACAATGCTACAAGTTAATTGAAGAAAACTCATCTATAGATCTACTTAAAATTTGTCGTAAATACGATGAGTCTTTATTTGCGAATATCTGTTTGTCAAATCAAAAAATGAATAATGCTAAAGCCTTTTTAGAGGAATTAAATGAGAATTTCATAAATACAATCAAAAATGTATCTTTACAAACTTTAATACGTCTAATAGTATCAAGACGTTTTCCAATAGATGAAAATGCAGCAGGAAATGATGATTTAACAAGTCAAGTTGAAGCTTTCGTATCTGAATTGAGACAAAAAAATTTTACTAACGATTTATTTTCGGTAAAACTCCTTTTTAGTAATTAAATTAATTTAAAATTTTTCATTTAGCTAGTAGTATTCGAAGATTATGAAATATCCCTAAAAGATTTATGTTCAAATTTATGGCAAATTATGAAAAATTTTTATTCAATGTCAATTTGGATGCATAACAATTTAAGTCGTTAGTAATTTAATTATTTTTAAAAGAGTGAAAAGAATCATAACGAGAATATCTTTCTGCAAAAAAAAATAGCAAACTAAAGGCTAATGTATAGTACGAGCCAAAATAATCTTATAAAAATTTTTGAATTCTTTTGTAAAATTAAAATTTCATTTTAAAAAAAAATTTTGGGGGGTATAATGTGATTTTTTCTAGCATTTTACGTTATGAACCAGATAGGAATTTTAAAGAGAAAGATCAAAATCAAACTGTTAGATATTTTGTATCAAAATGTCAAAATCAAATTTTTTAATATTAAAAAATATTTAATTTTTAAAAGGGCAAAAAACCAAAAAATTGACATTAATACTTTAACATACATAATTTTTTTCTGGAAATTTTTCGATATTTTTTTGTATTTTCTTGATATTTTAGAAATATTATTATTATTATTCAGAAAACACCTCATGGGCGATGTTAAAAAAAAGAAATAGAAAAAAATAAAAAATTAAATATAGTAAAATAGAATCTATTTTAATATGATTTGAGGAGTAGTTCTAAGATTTTTCTGTTTTTCTCACTCGATTCTCTAAAAAGATACCTAATTGACTCCATCGTTCCATCTTTCCATCTTTGCTGTCTTCTTTATTAAGCTTGTTTTCAAGCTTTTTCCTATCTCTTGCTTTGGCTGCCATATTTTCTATATTGTCTTTTTCTTCTAGGATGATTTTCATTTCATCAATTACGGATTTTTTGCTAGTTCTATTTTCTCTATCTCTTGTTTCATTTAGGATATTGTTCACTAGTGTTTTTGTAAATTTGTTGTTTGCTAGTCTCATTACGAAAGATAGTTTTCTCTTTACCAATATTCTCTTCATTGGTTCCATATTAATGGCCGCCATCAGTTTTGTTGTTCTTGATCTCTTGCAGAGTCCAAACATTTTCTTTACCAAGTTGCCATCTGTTGTTTTAATTTTTTTCAAGTGAATTTGGTTAAGCTTGATTGCCTCGCATCCATAGGTGAGTATTGGTCGGCAGAATGTCTTGTAGAGGCGGGTTTTGATATTTGTTTTTAGCGGTGTATTCATTACGCCAATGTTTCCGATGCTGTATACGCTTTTTATTGTTTTTTTTATCCTTTGCTCTTCATGATCACTGTTGTCTTTTTCGAATTGATCATCACTACCAGGTATTTTTTTTTGGGTATTTTCTAATGTTTTTGAGCCCATTTTAATCTCTATCATTTTTTCTCTATTTTTTTTGCTACCAAATGTAATGAGTTGAGTCTTTTCTGGGTTGAATTTTATTTCGCTCTTTGGATTTTGTTTTTTTCTGTACTCAGGAGTAGGATATCATCAGCGTATAGGATTATCGCGATTTGTTGGCTTCCTATATGTATTCAAGTGTTTTCTCTTTCTATTAATTCTACTAACTCTTCTAAGTAAATAGCGAATAGCTTGGGAGAAAGTGGTCCTCCTTGTTTGACTCCAACTCCTCCTTGTTTAAATTTTAGAAATAATAATTCATTTTCCTATTTTTAACCAATTTTAACAAAAATGAACTTTATTTATACAAATATTTATATTTTATAATTTATATAGCTTTTTATAATGCCAAAAACAATACTATCATATGAATATCTATCAAAAAAAGCTAATTTTGATTAAATTATTAAAAGAATGTGTCATTAATTTAAACTATATTTTCAGACTTGATGGACGAAGATTTTGCAAAAATGACTGCAAATATTCAGGGTAAAATATGGGATGAGGTACAAAATAAAGTTAGCATCTATTTCAAATCTATGAATTTGGTGAATTTCAAATTTGACGATTATTTAGAAATATTAATAATATTAAGTCGTTTTATTGAATTGGGTAATGAATTTTGTAATAAAACATCGGAATGTGATATAATTATCCAAGCTGTTAAAGAACAAACTTTATCCTATATAAACTATTATCACCTATCTCACTTAGAAGAATTAAAAATGTTTTTAGAAAATGAAATTTGGGAATGTTGTCCAGTTAAAAGCGATTTTTCTGTGTTCAATTTGCAGGAATATAAATTTTTGAAATCTAATCTAGAACAAAATGCTTCAGAATCAACCCTAGAACTAATCGAAAAAAATATAACTTTAGACTCAGAAAGATCAAAGCCAACTAAATTTGAAATTAATGATAACATGGTTCATTTAATCAATTTTTCGAATGAAAAAAAAAAAAAAATTAACATTTTTGATGATATTGATGTCTTAAAAAAAAACAAAACAGAAGATAGTAAAACTAGTCAAATTAGCTACATTGACGATAATTGCCAATCAAGTACTAACAAAACTAATGATTTGAGTTCAATAATAGATTTGAATCAAGAACAACCTATACTCACAAATACTACTTTGAATATTATCCGTTTATTTGGTAAATATATTCATATGTTGTCTGTTTTTAAAATCATATCGTTTCAAGTCATTGGCTATTTAATGCAGTTGTTTCAATTCTATTTCTATTACATCTTCATTGACTTTACTCAAACACCTGAAATACTTACAGATCAAAATGAACGATCAAATTGGAATCTAGTTGAAAAAAATAGCACTTTAAATCTAATTTTCAAAAATATTAAAAACGATATATTTAATAACACAAAAATATCTATTCCGCAAATGAAAAAAACCAAACTTATTCAAAATCATGAAGAATACATGCTATTAATAAAGCAGCGAATTATTGCAACAGAATCTTTAATTTATTTATCCAAACAATTAGAAAATTTGTTTCCTTTAATAAAAAAAATTTTACCTGCCAAACAGATTAAAGAGAATGAAATCACTAATCTAGACGCTTATACCAACATACTAAGAGAAACTCCAAAAATACGTAGAACAATATACTCATTTATAGCGCAAAATTCAATAGACTATAATCAACTAATTGATTCCATTAGTAAAGTAAATTGGGACCTGAATGAAATATTTTCACAACACAACAATTATATTGATGTTCTTTTGCAACAACTTAAAAATTTGAAAGTGAATCTACAAAATTTAGATTCCAACATTCCATTAAATAGGAAAATTGTGAATTCAATTTTAGAAGAAACATTAAGATTATGCATGAAGATTTTAGTAGATGGTTACTCGTCGGTAAGAAAATGCTCAAATGAAGGAAGAGCATTAATGCAACTCGATTTTCAGCAGCTTGTGGTAAAGCTCGAAGAAGAATTCGATATTAGACCAATTCCTGATAAAGATTTTGTTGAAACTTTCATTAAGGCTTATTATTTACCCGATTCTTCAATTGAAAAATGGGTTAAAGAACATCAGGTAATTTTATCCTTTTTTTTTCTTTTGTAAATTTTTTGTTTAATAGGAATATCAGCCAAAGCATATTATTTCATTAGTTGGAATAATGGGTCAAATATCAAAGAAAACTCGTTCAACTATTTTAAACACTTTAAATAACAATATTCAAATGTCATCTAATCAACCTGTTAGTTATGCTGCCCCTAATGTTTAATGCTAGCAATTAGTAATATTTCCAAATATTTTATTGTTTTTTTTTTAATATTTATTTATTATTTTGATTATTAAAAAATAATTAGTTGTTCCAAAATAAAGACAAATTAAAAGAATAGTTTTAATTTTTAATTTCTAAAATTCAAAATTAAGTGATACGAAAAAAACTTTAAAATTTTTTTTCTCTAAATTTATATTAAAATATTCCTATATATTTTGATTTTAAAATATTCTATGAAATAAATGGTTATTTTAACAAACAAACTTGGCAATTTTCTCATTAAAAATAAAGAAAATCTTGTGTGCTAATGAATTATTTGTGTGCTACTTTAAAATCAAGCAAACTGTTATTTTTTTGACTTAAATTTAAATTTTTTATCTCATAATAAAATCAAAATGACTGAAGAGAAAATGAAAATCATAAAGGAAATCATATTTCTAAAAAATCTGTAAAAAATTTATTTCATATTTAGCATTTCATTTGATTATTAGATATTTTTGTTATTTAATCTAACAGAAAGACAATATACTTTTTTTATGCGCTATCAATTGTGTGTTAGTACTTTTTTTTTGTTGATTTTTGAAGTGTTAAAAAAATTTTTTTTTGAAACTTTTATTTGTAAATTACGCTGCCAAAAAGAAAGTTTAAAATACCTAAAAGATAAAAAAAAAAACAACTTTGAAAATTTCTTTTCTTTAAATTAAAACTTGTAAGCATTTCTGAAGAACGAGACTAAAAATTAATTTAAATTTTAAAAATAGGTGTTATCATTTTTTAATCTAAAATCACTAAAAAATTTTTATGTATCTTTTTACGCATAAAATTTAACAGTATTCAAAAAAAGTAAAAAAAAAAAACGGACCGGTGAGCAAACAAAATCAACAACAAAATTATTTATCAATAACAAATATAATTTTTCTCTATTTTTTTTTTTAATTTTTACTGTTCAGAAAAAAAAAACGGGGCTATGATAATTTATTGAAATCTATGATTGTGACTGGCTTGTCTCGTTTTGGTTTGAATTTACAGTCATACCAGAAAACTGTTGACTAAGATTTGAAATTTGATTTGAACCTTCTTGCTTCGGCTTAATTTCTGTCTGCTTCAGCTGGACATAGGTTTGAGCAGGTGGAGGATAATAATAATAAGGCAATGGATGAATTTGATGATTGTGGTGAGAATAATAATGAGCTGGTAAATGAGAATGAAATTGTTGTGTAGTCGACGGCTGATGATGAGGAATTATATTAGAATGCAAATAGGGTTGTATATGCTGGCGATGTAAGTGAGGATGATATTGAGGATATGTATGAGCTGAAGGAACTGTTTGGGAAATTGGTTGACTTTGGTGTGGTTGATTATGGGACACTATTGTCGCTCCCGATTGATAATTTTCAATCACAATCGGATACGCTTGCTGATAATTAGGGTCTATGTAAGGAGAATAAGAATGAGTACTTTGAACTGCATAGCTGGACGGACTGGGAGGGTAACCAAAATTGTAATTATTTTGGGTATAGTTATTATTTCCATCAGTGGAACTGTAACAATTACTTTGACTACTATTAATAGTATTATTTAAATTTTCTTTATCAATATTTTGTCCATTGTTTTTAAACTTGGACTTAAAAACACCTCCAGAATCAGCTAACTTAACAGAGATTATTTTTGATTGATTTATGTGATCAGGAAATGGCTTATTATTCAGCTGTTGAATAACATCATCGCATAATTTATTGCTATCCAACCTTGCGAATCCAACTCCTTTAGATGTTCCGTTACGTTCTCTCATTATTCTAGTGGAACTAACATTTGCTGAAAATCGACTTTTGAGCATATTAGCTAGTAGAGATTCATCTATGTCTGATGGCAGATTAGCAAAATATAAATTTGTTGGATCCTGTTCACGTTGTTTAGCTAATTGAACGTCTTTTTGTTCTTTTTTCAATTCATTCAAAGCGGTCTTGGCATCGTCAAGGCTCTTGAAATCTACGAAACCATAGCCTTTGCATTTAAAAGTTTGTTTGTCGATAATTGCTTTAGTTGACTTTATTTCACCAAATCTTTAACAAAAAATCAAAGTTTTAAAAATTAATATTAATAAAATTTAAAAAATTTACTTTTTGCACATTTCAAAAAGGTCATCATCGGTTGTATTTTCCATTAAACCTCTTATGTATAAATTTGTTTTTGAGGTTGATGTTGGTATGAGTTTTTCACGTTTTGTGATATAATAGTCTGATTTAGAATATTGAAAATTTGATTTTGAATTATTAAGACTTGTTTCAGTTGTGTCTGATAGACTACCAGATGGACTAACAGACCCAGGCACCATTCGTGAGGAGTCCTTTATTCAAAAACAGTAATGTTATTAAATTGAAAATAAAAAAGATAAATTTTTCTCAAATTTTTGTTGCAAATAAAAGAAAAATAAGAATACAGAAAAATCAAGTTACATTATGTTTCAAGTCTGTTACTTTTTATATTATTAAATTTGAAATTTTAAAATTCAATCAATGGTGTGTATATGTGTAAAAGATAGGAAAGTGCGTGAATTATAGATTATATTTAAAGAAAAAAAATTATTTTATTATATTACCATTTCATTGTTGTGCAAATAGTATGGCAAACTTGGAACATATACATTTGGCGTTGTATTCGGTGTATTGAAAAAAATGGGTTGATTTTTCGTCTCATAAATATTTGAGCCGTGAAAATTGAAATATTTATGACTAGAAGCTGTTGGATTATTTTTGTATCCTGATATTAGATTATTAGATGGAGGAGTTAATAGATTTAATGAAGGAATAATTGAACATGAAGATGTAGAAGCGTTAGAGGACGATATTGAAGTTGATGAGGTGGACGGAATATGAACTGGCTCCTGGGCATTAATAGCTTGTCCAACTGGATACATGTCTAAATTTTATATTTGACTAAACTTTTGAAAAAAAATTAAAACGTGCTAAAAAAATCCTTCTTAGAACTTTAAATTTTTGAACATTTTAATATGCGTTTGAAATTTCCAAGTTAGTTTATCTATCCCTAAAAACAGAGCACATGCAACAAGTATCCCTTTGTTTGCTAGTTGAAAAAATTTTATTGGTGAATTACATCAAGAAACTGTTTTATTTTGTAAATTCATCATATACTTGCTTTGCAATTAAATTAATTAGGATTGTTTATTTAAAAACAATAAAAAAAAAAGTTTATTAGCAAAATTGTTTAATGTGTGTTTATAAAGCTTCTATTTATCGAACTAAAGCTAAAAAGAAAAACTGATGATTTCTAAATTTTTAAAGATAATTTGTTTTATTTTCGTTTAAAAGTCAAAAAATCGAGATAGATAAACTGCTTTGTTAGATTTAGCCACTTACTTAAGCCTATAAGCTACACAAATTAATTCTGGTAAAAAATATTTCTTAATTTTCTTTTTAGAATTATGAAAAAGATAAAATAAAAACTACGAACAAACAATAAATCTTTTTTTTTCAGGATGATTGTTGTTTTAATACGTAGTATTAAGATAATTGAAATTTCTTTATTTCCATCAATGAAATTTGAACCTCAAAAATTTTCAAATCTCTATGAGAATTCGAACTATATATAGAATGATTATAAACCAGATCTTTATTGATGATTTGAAGAAACGATTTCCACCAATAAAATTACTTGGCAAACATGGTTCGGAAATTAGGTAGATTATTTAGCATAGGCTGAATTGTTTTCTTAATGAATCATAACTGGATTAATTTAAAAAAAAGGGCTTAAACTTTACTGGACTTATGATATACAGCCCATAAATAATTAATCGTTTATTTACAAAATTAATTAATTGTTTAAAAAATTGTTTTAATTGGTAACTGTTGATATTAAGTTTAGCATAATATTTATGATTTAAGCGAACCTAAAAAAAATTTAAAAATAAAGCATTTTAGATTAAAAACTAATAATACAATATTTCATTGAGTAAACTAAGATACTTTAATTTAAGCTTTTAAATTAACAATTAAAGATAAATTAAGATTTAATTTTTTGCTAAGGTTGATTTTTAAGTTTAAAGCTAAAAATAAATAAATCTGGCTAAAGAAGTGAAATTTTTTTCTTGATAAAAAAAGTCTCCATATTTTAGCCATTACATTAAAGAAATTTAATTTTATCAAATATTCGAGTAATTTGAAAATTGTATCTTGAAAATATAAATTGAAATAATTTTAATCGAAATAATAATTTTTTAGATTTTAACAAAAGTAGCTTATTAATTAATTGTAACGATAAAAGGACACAAATTATCAAAATAAATAATTAAAATTTTAAAATTTTTGCTTTATTAATGTGTATAGAGGAGTTCATAAACACAAATAATTTAATAAAATTTATTTTTTTTAAATCATATTGATTCTAAATCCAGTTTAAACATCTGAAAGTCTTTTTTTTATATAATTGGCGATTTCTGCTGGAGTATTTAATTTCTCATAATCAGAATCAGGTATTTCATAGCCAAAGGTATCTTCTAATTGAACTATTATTTCAACTTGATCCAAACTATCCAAACCCAAATCCTTCATTAGATTTGTTTCCATTCCTACCTGTATAATAAAGAAAAAATCAAAATAATTTTATTTTATAACACTTTTTTTACTTGTGGATTTGCAGGATTTTCCTTCACTCGATCGAAATTTCTAATAATATCAAGAATTTTTTCTTCAATTTGACTCTTATCAAACTTTGTTTGATCACTAAATGAACGGATTCCAGAGATCGAATTCGAAATCGAAGGTGATTTAATGTTTAAATTAAAACTAAGTGGAATTACTCTTTTTGAAACATGATTAGTAATTTCACGGTAAGCAATAGCTTGACTCGATATTATTGGAGAAAATCTTATTAATTTTCTAAACATTATTGATAAGCGCCTGATTTATCTAAAATTGAAAGGAAATTTTATTCTTTAATTTAAATGCTTGGCGTGTGTTAAAGCTTTTTTGAATAAAAAAGTTATTTAATATTGCAAATTATAAAAATACTTATTTCTATATAATAATTATATTATATTTGAAATAGAGCAATATGCAATAAATTATTCATATTACTTTTAAACTGTTCATTCATAAATGAATGTTAAAAAAATTGTCTTGAATTTTAAAAAGAATAATTTACTAAAAGACAGTTTTTGTAACTGGATCTAATCTAAAAATAAAAAGTGGAAAAATTTCAAAATTTCAATATTTATTTGCTGCATTAATTTCAATTTACAAGATTTTCTTCCTTTTTCAGTTTTTTTTTAATTTTCGAAAATACAAATTATTAATCATTATTTAATTTCAATTATAGTTAATAATTTTTTCCATTGTTTTCTGTCAAAAAAATTGAAATTTTAGACTATGATTATAATTTCGAAATATTGTAAATCAGATCAAAGGTATTTTAGTTAAATTACAATTTAATTCAAAATCTAAAAAAATAAAGTTTCTCTCCTAATTTATTTTCCAATAACAAAATTAATCTAACGGGTGATGCATAAGTAAATGGACAAAAGTTAAGTTAACTAGCCCGATCATGCAAATGATCAGGGAATCATATACATATATATTTATTTATAAACTACTAAAAATTAGCTATAATATTGCAAAAAAAATTTTTAAAATGGGACTTT